>JAJIBD010014197.1:0-17417 GCA_021461705.1 Cryptotis parvus
AGAAAGTGCCTTTAACATAGATGATCTCATTTTACCTTCAAAAATCCCTATCCTCTCATATTGGAAGTATATAGTTCGTAAAGTTAATGAACATCCTGTATTAAGTGACAGTTCAGAATCAAGGTCCTGATTTAAGAGTTTATGCTTTTCGAATCCTTATCTTGTAATGTATGCTTGTTTGTTGGAGGAATGCACAATTGTAACCAACAGTGTCAGATGCAATGGCTCTTTGCCATCAGAGCCAGTCAAAGGAGAGGGTTGGCTTCTTAGACAAAGCACTTGCTGACCACCACTGTTCATTCAAGCAGAAAATTCACTGCAGATATTTTATCCCTTTCTCCTTAACATAAACATTTCAGCCCAACCACGGGCCACATCAGAGTTTCCAAATACATAGTTTATAAATGAAGGTCAGTCCCTGAACCTATCTACATAGAATGATTCTATCTTTCTCTCTCGCTTCCACTATCTCTATCCTTTCTCTTTCTCTTTGGAAGCTGCACTCTGTACCTGTGGTTCCAATTCTTGGATATCCTTGAATATTTCTCACTTGAGTGACCTTCATAGACTTGTCAGTTCGACAACCAGGTTTAATTCACTTAACATTTAATTAATTTAATTAAAAATTTCTAAGTTCTCATATGTTGAACAATTCTGCAAAGGTCTCCAGACAGAGAGCTACATATGAATAAGCTTATAGTAGATGTAAAACTCAGAAACTTTATTTTCATTTATTTACTTGTTTTGAAGTAAAATAGATTTTATTTGGAGGTTCAGAGGAAGGGAAGGAGGGAGAAAAAGAGAGAGTTGAGCATTTAAGAGAGAATGCTGGCTTCTCAAAGATGGAGGGAGTTCCAGTACACACATCCCAGCATTAGGGATGAAAGCATGAAAGCTCACGTCTTAAGAGGGAAGATCGCGAGCTATACATGTGCTTAGTCACATGGGTTCAAGTAGCACATGGGCTCGGGCAGCATATGAGCCAAACTCAGAAACTTTTTTTTTAACTGATATTCTTCTTGTTTTTGGATTTTCCTAGTCTACATTGGTCACCTATACCCCACATTTCTATGTAACTATTTTTGATATATCTTATAATGGCGTGATGCAGGTTTGTTTCTAACAGTGCAATTAAGAGTAGTTTCTAAGATAATTTACAAGAGAAATGTCTATATAAATCTTAGAAATTATCTTAAAAAATCTAAGGAGCATTCACTGGCTTTGAGGAGAGGACTCAAACTTTGGGGAGAGGAAACAAATGAAGTAAACCCTTTCTGTCTCTGTCTTTTTTTGGCTCATCTATATTATTTGCTCTTTTCAAGCAAATAATTTGCTTTTTATAGAACATTGTTGATCTCTAATCACAATTCTTGAGTATCAGTACAATAAGGAAAATGTGTTCTCAATTTTTCTTTTAGGAAATTTTAATTGAGAATAAATTATTTGGAGGAATGATCTAACAGTCTTTTGTAGATGCATTACAACTTTAGGTATTTTTCCCGGTGAATTAAACAGCGTGTCTGGGCATGATATTCCAATTGAGATACATTGAGTTAGAAAATTGTCTCTGTGCCAGAATACAGGTGGCAAGCAGGAGATAATAACCATTTCCCAATCTTGCAGTTTTAGTCTGTTACTCTCAGTAAGTGATGCCATCAGTGAAAGGACATGTGGAGTGTGACTCAGGTTGTGTACAGAAACAGTATCCAGGTAAATCTAGATTTTTGTTTAAGAATATTTAGAGCAGGGTCATTCATAGTTGCTCCAAAGTGTAAGCTACTGATTGGATCAATTATAGTAGATTCATAAAACAAAAAATGGACACAACAACAAAAATAAGAATAGTGACATTCATGTTAAATAATTTAATGAGTCTTCTTTGTTAACAATATTAGTTTTGACCATGTGTAGAGACATTTTAGGACTTCAACATAATAAATTGAAATGATCCAATTTGTTTGTGTATTGAAAATCTCAATGTCACTTGACAGTTGTCTCCCCATTGTTCATTGATTTGCTCGAGCAAATGCCTGTAATGTCTTATTTGTTGGGAATAAGGTCCAGTATTGTTACCGATTTTTTTTTTTGCATATCAGATACACCACAGGTAGCTTGCCAGGCCCTGCCGTAGCTCTGGGTTCATCCCAGGGGGCCCAGTCTTTTTCTATGTCAGACCATCAACCATCCAGGGCCCACAGGGCAGAGCCCTGAATAGTAGACTAGCCTGTCTCCTGTCTGCCACCTGCTGATACTGTCAGGCACTGCAGCCACACATGCAACACCTCAAGGGGCATAGCAGACCTCATAGTTCACCGTATTTATCCTCATTTCTTTCTCAAATAAAATCTACATGGTTTATGGTATTTTTGTATGTGTGGTTTTGTTTTATTTCAAAGAATAAAACAGAGCAGGAAAATGTGGTGTAAGGTTGATTGGCTCTCAATATGTTCTCAGCCTAATGTAATCCTGCCTGTCACACACTATGACCCTAACTTTTTAAAAATATTGGGAATTCCAGTAAACAAAATGAAACAAATATCAATCTTAGCATTAAGTCATTCAACTGAAAAGGAAAACAACATATGATGTTTATTTTGAAAATGGACACATAGGAACATTTGAGAATTTTTTTTTAAAGTTTGGGATAGGGTATATAACACAGCGAACTAGTTTTTCTGTCTTAGAGTCTATTTCAGAAAAGTATTTTGAAAGATTGAAATGGAATGGGGAAAAGGTACATTCTCCATTCTTAGCTCCTCAGTTGGGTGGGAGATTTCTACCAAGCATTCAATAGCTGGTTTAGACTTAGGAGGTTTTATTCAAAGCTTATGGAAAGAAGCCAAACATTCAACCACAGCTCCCTGTGGTACAAATCTATGACTGTTCCTATAGCAGTGTGCACTGTCAGAGGAGCTGCTATATTACCTGGCATTGGGGGTCTGGCAAAGCTTTATCACAATGTCTCCTCAGGACTTTCTAAGATATCAACAGAGAGCTAGCAATCACAGACATTTGCTCACCTGCTTTTGAGGATATTTGCTAAGTTTTGCAGGCAATAAGTACCAGACATAAATGGCAGCATACCAAGATTATAGGTATATTGGAGGTTTTCAATTATTTTTCCAAGAGAGAACTTGGCTTTTTAAACAAAGCATCTTTTTGCCTTTGCATATAAAATCACCACACTGCTGAGTAAATGTGACATAGAGTCCTCAGGAAGGAAGAAAACTCAGACTGTTGAAGATTTGTGGAAGTATCTATCAGGAGAGACCCCAAAATCTATCTGCTTATCTTATTATCTCTGCTTTAATCAATTCAAGATTCACCCAAGAGCATGAATTTATCCCAGGGGGGCCCAGTCTGCTGGCATTCTCATCTCCTTCCTTGTCTTCTCCTCAGTGGATAGAGTAATTTGTAACAAAACAAGTCTTCAGGTCCATTGAGTACTGGAAGAGGGCAGTGGGGTTCATGAAATGGTACAGGATGGGGTTTACGGTTTAAGTTGGAGTTTAGGTTTATGGGTTAATCTAGTCTATTACTGTTCTTGCATTGAGCATCTGAATTTCTGGAATGTGGTTGATTTCTACTAATTTGATGTACTGCACGGCTGCAATGTCGCTGCATTCCATAGGGAAGAGCTGGTAGCAGCTCTGCTCTGTGTGCCAGGGTCTCTGGGTCACACCCAACATCCCCAGAGTAGTTCATGGGCAGGTACACGGGCCTCCTGGAAGGGACAGAGGTGGGAGAGAGGGACCCCAGCTCCGTATCCATAGAAGAAGCGGGTTACTTTAGCTTTTGAGACCTGTGTACCTAGGCTTGAGATCAGCTTCTCGCTTGTGTGGGACTCTGATGAGTTGTGGAGTCTGGATGTTTAAAATAGCTGCCATTATGGTGCAGGGATTTACTCTGGCTTCTTCTGAGGCTCTATTGGGGTGCCGGGCGGGAGCCAGAACCTGCCCTCCCTCCCTGGATGCCTCATGATCAGCAGAGCATGGGAAGAGCCTGGTAGCAGCTCTGCCCTGTGTGTCAGTGTCTCTGGACCATAGCCGACAGCTGATAGCCCTGGAGCAGTTCATGGGTGGGTCTACCGGCCTCTGGGAAGGAACAGAGGTGGGGGAGAGAGACCCCAGCTCCATTTCCATGGAAGCCTGGTGAGTAATAGCCCTTCTTTACATTTGTTTAAAATGTTATTTACTTACTTACTTACTTACTGATTTATTTATTTTAATATAGTTTATTTTACCACCATGAAATAACAATTACAAAAATGTTTATGTTTGGGTTTCGGCCATACAGTGTTCCAGCACCCATCCCTCCACCAGTGCCCATTTCCCACCACCAATGTCCCCGATTCCCTCCCCCGTCCCTAGCCTGCCTCTATGGCAGGTTATTTATCTCTTTCCTCTCTTTCTCTCTTTCTCTCTTCCTTCTCTTACATTAAAATGTTATTTTAGAGTATGCTATCATATCAGAAGTGCCTAATTTTAGGCTCATGTATTCCCTGAAGTTTGCATGCATGCTTGTTTGTGCATGTGTGCATGTGTGTGTGTTTTTAAATGTGTTCATATAAGTATATTTTATTTAAGAGAAAAGGATCTAGAGCTTTTATCTTTTTATGAGTCAAAAGCTTCAGAATCTTTGATTTGAGGTGTGAATTTCTTAAATCTTAGTAAACTAAATATTTAGGAAAAGTTTTGAAAGTTAAACAAAGTGCTATATATTGGACATGTGAATATATTTATATGAAACTAATATTTTCTTATTTCTTTTCTTGTGAATCTCAAATACCTGAAATTACACACATCAAATAACAAACATATATCTCCATTATTTCTGTTATTTACCATCAATGATTTTTCAGATCTCCTTTCCTGTTTTTACCTTTCTTTGTCCAATCATTTGCTTTTCTTTTCTTCTCTTCCTTCTCTTCTGTTTGCTTCTCTATCCGCCTGCTCTTTATACTTCTCTATATATCTATTGTTAGATAGTTTTAGGGAAGAAAAAATTCTATACTCATGTATTCTTGTGTACACACACAAACTTATGGAATGACAACATGAATTAAACTACCAGAACTGGTAATGTTCTTATTTTTATTGTGAGATAATAAAGGTTGGTTTTAGAGAAGTTTGAAAAGTGTTCTTTAAAAAGATTTGGGGGTTCTGGAGCCCGTGGCCCTGCCCAGGAACTGCCCTGGGCAACCAGCCATAAAATGCAGAGCCTCAGATGCAACAAGAAGACCTGGCACTCAGCTCTCCCCTAGCTCAGCTGACCATGAGGCTCCCTAAGTCCATCAAACTAGGAACCAATCATGTCCTAGAATATACTACATTCCACAATGTATAGGAAATGGAATGCCTTCAAAGGCATCGAAGAAATAGCTAAAAAGGACAAAGAACCTCCAGCTCTGGGCACATCTCTTCGACTCCACCGTTCTCCCTGCATTAACATACGCCTCAGAGACCTGGGCCCTACGAAAGCAGGATGAGAATGCTATTCGGTCTCCCAGAGAGGCATCGAAAGAGCTATGCTTGGAATATCACGTCTCACTCAAGTGAGTGAAGGAATCCGGAGTTCTGTCCTCCGTCGCTATTCCAGAATCAGGGATGCTGTCTCGTTTGCCAAGGCATCGAAAATCAGATGGGCTGGACATGTAATGCGATTTGGAGACAACCGCTGGACTAGAGCCGTTACAGACTGGATCCCACGGGATGTCAAAAGATCACGTGGCCGCCCACCTACAAGATGGTCAGACTTCCTTGTCAAGACCCTGAAGGAACGGTTTGAGGCTCTTCATATTCCTGAATCAACCAGATGCCATTGGGCTACATTGGCACGTGATAGGGTCCAATGGAAATGTTACTGGCGCCTGCTCGAGCAAATCGATGAATAACGTGGGATTCAAGTGATCAAGTGATCAAGTGATAGGAAAGGTAGGCAGGAGGGAGAGATAGAGAGAATGAAAGTAGATACAGAACACGCCATTTAGGTTGGCTGGGGGAGGGGGAAGGAGGTGGGGTATTGCTGATGGGAGATGTGCACTGGTGGAGGGGATGGGTGTTGAAACACTGTAGAACCAAAACTCAAGCATGGGCATCTTGTAACTGTATGTCTAAAGGTGGTGTAATGAAATAATAAAAAAATAAAAAATAGTGTGGGGGTTATCTGTGGTTTAGAAAAGTAATATTCGCCAAAAAGTAATGCAGCTTTCCAAGTATGAGAAGCACTCTTAGTTTCCCTGGTATCTACTCTTGTTGATTTGTGTGACCAGTAACATATGAGAGAAATGATAGATTGCTTCTAAGATAAAGTTATAAACATTACAACTTCTGTCTTCTCTCTCGTCTCTCTTTTTATCTCTGATAACTATACTGTCTCTGTCTTTCCATCTCATTCACTATTCCATTAATACTTCTCTGGGGAAAATTCATTGTCTGAATAGACATATAAAGAGAACACTCACATGTATCCCATTGAGTGCCCATGTGACTGAGGAAGGATCCTCCAGAGTCAGTCAAGCTTTTAGCTGGTGCTTTCAGCTCACACATAGATTGCAACCTTGTAAGAGATGTGGAACCAGATAATTCAACAAAACTATTCCTAGATTATTGATGCTAAAGATGAAATTAAAGCTTTCAGTTCCAGTCACTAGCTTGGATAAGTATGCTATGTAGCAACAGATAACTAAAGGTGGTCACTTGATCACTTGATCACTTGAATCCCGTTATTCATCGATTTGCTCGAGCGGGCACCAGTAACATTTCCATTGGACCCTATCACGTGCCAATGTAGCCCAATGGCATCTGGTTGATTCAGGAATATGAAGAGCCTCAAACTGTTCCTTCAGGGTCTTGACAAGGATGTCTGACCATCTTGTAGGTGGGCAGCGACATGATCTTTTGACATCCCGTGGGATCCAGTCGGTAACAGCTCTAGACCAGCGGTTGTCTCCAAATCGCATCACATGTCCAGCCCATCTGATTTTCGATGCCTTGGCAAACGAGACAGCATCCCTGATTCTGGAATAGCGACGGAGGTCAGAACTCCAGATTCCTTCTCTCACTTGAGTGAGGCGTGATATTCCAAGCATAGCTCTTTCGATTCCTCTCTGGGAGACCGAAGAGCATTCTCATCCTGCTTTCGTAGGGACCAGGATTCTGAGGCGTATGTTAATACAGGGAGAAAGGTGGAGTCAAAGAGATGTGCCCAGAGCCAGAGGTTCTTTTTCCTTTTAGCTACTTCTTTGATGCCTCTGAAAGCATTCCATGCCGCTCTCTTCCTCCTGTACAGCTCAGGTTTTAGGTCATTCATCATGTTGATTTCCCAACCTAGGTACACATAACTGCTGCATTCAGAGATGTCTGTTCCATTGAGAGTGAATGGGGCCTCTGGAACTAGATCATTTTTCATAAACATGGTTTTCTTTAGATTCAGCTGTAGACCTATCTTTCCACATTCTCGGTCGAAGTCAGCCAGCATTTGTGATGCTTGGCTAATGTTGGTGTTATTAGAACGGTGCCATCAGCGAAGTGGAGGTGGTGTAGTTGCCGACCATCTATCTTCACTCCCATTCCTTCCCATTCTAATTGTCGCATGATGTTCTCGAGGGTGGTGCTGAAGAGTTTTGGTGAGATGGTATCACCCTGTCGAACCCCTGATTTGACATCAATGATCACTTCTTTGTAGAATGGTGAGATCCTGGTGGTGAATCCGTAATACAGCTCACAAAGGATCTTATGTATTTGGTTTGAACACCCTGTTTGGCTAGGGCTTCGATGACTGCTTCAGTCTCCACAGAATCAAAGGCTTTCTGTAAATCAATGAACGTGAGACAGAGCGGCCATATCCACACAGTAACCAAGCTCATCGAGGTTTGTAGGGAGTACAAGATGCCGCTCTGTCTCACGTTCGGGTCTGACTTTGTCTGGGCCTAGTGCTGTTCCCTTCTTTACCAACGAGATGACATGTCAGATTTCAGAAGGGAGAACGTTGGGAATGCCATATCCATCCAGTGGAATTTGGTATGTGGGCAGGTGGATGTGGCTATCAAAGAGATTTGAGTAGAAGTCATGGATAATCTTCTCCATTGCCTTTCTGGAAGATGTGATAGATCCATCAGGGCATCGGAGGGCAGTCATCTTGGTCTTATAGTTGGCAAAGGACAGGCGGTCGGTGCGAATGCTTTTCCCGGCTTCTGTTGCATCTTCCAGTATTTCTGCTCTTCTGTCTTTGAGGTCTTTTATCGCTTCTCTGCACAGTTTAGCAAGCTTGGACGTTAGCATTTGGTCTCCTGAGGCTCGCGCCTCACCACTTTGGTGAATGAGCTCAAGAGTTTCTGAAGAGCGAGTCCTTTTGTGCCTTTCTCTCTCTCGGCATTCTTCACACAATCATGGAGTGCTGAACCAGTCTGTTGTATTCTTCATCGATGTCGTCAATGATGGTATCTTCCCATGTTGCTGCAATGTTGCCAAAGAGTTCCCAGTTCGTGATCGTTCTGGGAGTTCTCTTCTTAAACTTTGCAGCCTTTTCTCCCCTTTGCGGGAAGTAGAATTTTGCAAGAAGGAGACCGTGGTCTGATACTGTTTGGAATTTGGGGACGACAGCAACATCGGTCAGACAAAGCCGTCAATTGAAGATGATGTGGTCAATTTCATTGTGGAACTGTCTGCCAGGAGATTCCCATGTCCAACGTTTCGCTTCAGCCTTCTGGAACTGTGGGTTCCCATGAATGGTCTTGTTGGACATGATGAACTCAGTTAGTCTCTCACTCTGTTCGTTCCATTCTAGGCCATGGGTCCCGATGTGGAGTTCTTCAGCTGATCTTCTTGGTCCTATCTTGGCTTTAAAATCACTGACTATGATATTAAAGGAAGTGTGGTCCTTTTTATAGAACTCCTCCAATTCCATGTAGAATTTCTCAATTTCATCTTCCTTGTATGTGGATGTTGGTGCGTAGACAATGAAGATAGAAATTGCTGGCAGTGGGCTACAGCTCTTCAGTGTAATCGTCCTATCCGTTTTGTTAGGCATTCAAATGTATCAATGTTGGCAGCCATGATCGTGTTGACAAGGACACCAATGCCACCGATGCCTCTTTCGTCGCATGTTCCAAGGAACAATTCTTCTTTGGTGTCAAATACAGCATGATGCAACTGACACCTCCTCGTCTCAGTCAGACCAATGATGTCATACTTGATCTTTTGCGCTTGCACCATCAGATCCTCAGTATGCTTCCGATGCCAGCATACGTGCATTGAAAGTACAGACAGTCATTTTAGTCCTTCTTCGTTTTTGTAGCCTAGGATGGCCGTGAAATTTTATCAGGCACTGCTTGTTCGCCTTTCTTACTGCTGCCGTATTAAGGGCTCTTTTCGGGGTCAGGAAAATAAACATTTCTGTTACTGGTTTTGGCATATCGAACATGAATCCGACAGCTTGCCAGGCTCTGCCATGCGGGCTCTATATTCTTATTACTTTGTGTGGCTGTCTCAGAGAGGTGGGTAGAATATTCACGGTAATTTGGAGGTAAATTTTGCAGCTGCTGTGCTGCCACGTGCAACAGGGAAAGCTGGTTTCTGCTCTGCTGGGTGTATCTGTGTAACAACTAAAGGTGGTAGATGACACTTTTGGGCTGTGTTGCACAGAGTTAATGAACTGATATTGGCTAATAAAGCTGAACAGCCACTTCTCTCTCTCTCTCTCTCTCTCTCTGTTTGACTAATGCCAAGGTTGGGGAATATATAGATAATATAGTCAATTAAGATCTAGGGGAATGGAATCCATTTCTATAATATGTAAAGTGAAGAATTTGATATTCTGCACACTGAATGTTCTGTCATAGTTCTGAGTCTCCTAATGGAGTCAGTCAAATTGTGCCTAAGCAAGACATTCCTTTTCCTCTAATTAACCACTTGTACATTAACTTACCCTCTAACATAGAATCTAAATCATTAGATTCATTCTCAAATCAGCTTCATTCTCCTTAAAGACTGTCTGATTTGCATATTGTCATAGTCTCTGTTTTCTATAATAATTGATACATGTGTGTTATTAACTGTAAATTAAAAACTGGAATTCCTAAAAAAGAAAATCATACTTCCCAAAGACTATTGCATCTGCTGATAGTGACTCTGAATCATAAGAAAAGGTTAATGTGCTTGCAAACCTATGCTTGGTAGTTTACTAAATTTTCCTGATTTTTTTGATAAGCACATTCACTCTTAGAAGAAAGTGTAAAGAAATGAAAATCAGGCAAAAAATAAAAGGAAATTAGGATTAGGTGGATGCATTCTTGTGAGCTTGAGTTGACCGATCCTTTATGGTGTTTTTATCTGTCTGAATATCTATCTATTTCAGTACTATATGTAGACATCTAGTCTGCTTAGTTCTGCCATATATTTGGGATATTATGACTGCAATAGTGGGATCTCTTTTTATCTTCAGTAGATAATTTTTGTTCTTTGAAAATCTGTTAATCTGCCAGTTTAGAAAACGTGATCAGAATGAGGCATTTGTCTACTACTTACAGATAAACAAATCAAAATGAACATAACTAGCAACATCATCTTTAAAAAAACTTACAAAGCCTTATCAATAAATGATATTGTTGTCAGGGGATGTGTGCAAAATAAATGCATTTTCTGCCAGCTATACATTAGACTCTCACAAGGGCAAGGGAAATTGAAACTGTCTTTCTAATGGATCATAAATCTTGGAAATGATTTGAATTCATGGATTAAATGTCAGCTTTGAAAGCATTTTCTGATTTATCTCGGATCTTAGAAGAACGAACATTTCTATGACAAATCAAATGAGTGCATTTTCATATTCCACATTGTAATTTTCTGGAATAATACTCCAGAAGCATGCAGATAACTTTTACCATTAGAAGATTATTATTATTAAGCTTCTCTCTGATAATTAGAAAGTTCTTAGAGTTTAAGAATAGAAAGGTATGTCATATTAGAATATAGGGATTAGGAATAAATAATGGCTGGCACCTCAGAAATATAAAAATAAATCAGTTAGCATGTAGTTTACTCAGTTGCATCTGTGTGACTGAAGTAAATCTGAATTCCTATCTAATACCTTTTCATTTTTCTTTCACCTGCATACCACTCTAGAGAAGAAATATGAGGTTACCTTTCCAGTGCAAAATGACTTTTTACAACTTCCCTGTTATTTTACATAAATTCATATTAAAATATTGTATACAAACAGACTGTGTCCATATGGTCAAGGGCTGTTACAGGTTCTTCCTCCTGACCTGTAATTAGAACTCTCATTAACACTTGGAGTTCCTCATCTCTTCTATCAATTCCCCCCTTGAGGCTCTGCAAACTGACATTTTCTGACAAGTAGCCTGGCTGTTGATCAACTTTTGTCCAAAAATAGTTCTTGGCGCTCACCCATTTAACACCCACCTATGACTCGAGAAAAGCTTTACTTGTCTAAACTTGACATTGTATATGTTCGTCTGATCCAGAATGTAGCACTCCTCTTTTCAGCTTAAGTAAGAGTTAAGCTTTGTTCCATGGCCTTGGTGTCATTTTAAAGAAATTTTATGAGACTGACGCGCTGCCTACTGCGCTAAGGAGGCAACTGATTTTAAAGAAATTTTAGTGGCAGTTCAAGTCTTTGTGTTCACATGTTGCCAAGGCTGTTAGTTTTTATAGCATAGTCTTAGGTTCATGAAATTACATACTCTCTAGAGTTTAGAAAAAAAGAGGTGGACTATGTCCAAAATTGGTTTTAAAATACTACATTGAACTATATAATACTTGGTCCTCTGGCCAGACAGGGACATAATCAGCTGTCTGCCTTTATATAGGAGATTTTCATTTGGATGTTCCCAGAGGGAGTAGTTTTTATTTATTTATTTATTTTTGTTAAAGTAACTGCCTTTGTCCAGTACAGTTAAACTTCACATTTTTGATTCATTCATTTTATTTTTTATGCCTGACTCTACATAGGTGAGCATTATATTGATCTTCATTCAGTTGATCCCTACAGAAGGTGCATATGACTTTATTCAGTTGATCCTTACAGATGGTGATCTCTTCACAGTAAGACCAGTATTATTGGAAAAAAAAGATTTGAACATGGGGTATATGGTTGCCTTGGAAGAATGGGTCCCAAACAAGCGCGTCCAGACAGGTGCGGGCCCAGCCCTCACCTCCTGGGAACTCTCAAAGGGAACATTCTTCTCAGAAATGATTCCACTGGCCTAGGTATATGGACTCTGCTCGAATACTCGGGCTCTACAAGACCACCCCACATACACAGACCCTGAGTGTCCTTGTGTTATTTGATGTGACTTCAATGCTATCCATGACAGTGTCCTGCAAGCAACGTCCCAACAGCACACCCCCCCATCCCCGCCGCCCTGCCCCTCTCAGATCTCTTTAATTCAATACCCTCTCATGAAGTGGCCCAGGTGGGTCATGAGTTTCTGTACCGGGAGCAGAGAGCTAAGTGCAGAAGGAGGAGCAGGCCCACATTCCTACCTGTCTGGGGGCCACTGTTCCCCCTCCCTAATATCCTGCAGTGTGGGGAATTACGAGACCAGGGCAGGGCCCCTCACAGATGGGCACCTTCGGCCTTGCATAGGTCCTTCCAGAGATGTGCCTGCTAAGCTGGGGGTGGCCACGTAGATGTCTAGTTCTCAAGAAATATGCACCGTCTGTAGGGATCAACTGAATGAAGTCATATGCACCAGCTATAGGGATCTACTGAAAGAAGTCATATGCACTGTCTGTAGGGATCAACTGAATGAAGTCATATGCACCGTCTGTAGGGATCAACTGAATGAAGTCATATGCACCAGCTGTAGGGATCAACTGAATGAAGTCATATGTACCATCTGTAGGGATCAACTGAATGAAGTCATATGTACCATCTGTAGGGATCGACTGAATGAAGTCATATGCACCGGCTGTAGGGAACACTGAATGAAGTCATATGCACCGGCTGTAGGGAACAACTGAATGAAGTCATATGCACCGTCTGTAGGGAACAACTTAATGAAGTCATATGCACGGTCTGTAGGGAACAACTTAATGAAGTCATATGCACTGTCTGTAGGAATCAACTGAATGAAGTCATATGCACCAGCTGTAGGGATCAACTGAATGAAGTCATATGCACCATCTGTAGGGAACAACTGAATGAAGTCATATACACAAGAAAAAACAGTTTCCACTTTATACCTCTAGTATGGTTATAATGGTAATTCTGGGAGGGAAGTGGGCCATACATGGTGGTGCTCAGCGGTTGGTGCTCAGCGATTACTGCTCAGAGGAATTACTCCTGGAGGTGTGTGTGGGACCATATGGGTTGCTGGGGATCAAACCCAGGTTGGTCACAGCAGTGAAAACACCTTATGCTCTGTACTATTTCTCTAGGCCCCTGTAATAGCAATTTTTTAAAACAGGAAAACAATAAGTTTTTCCTTGTATCCACTGCTGGTGGGTGGGGCTGAAGGAGGAAGCAAATGTGGAGCTTCTCTACGGGCTCCTCAAAAGTAAGCCTAGAAATCCTTGAGGTGTTCTCACAGACACCCATACTTGAAATGGAAGTTCACACAACACAAACCCATCAGCAATGTGAGGCGTTGGATCAAGCACATCTGGGTCTGTGCTCGTGGTGTATAACTCAGCTGTAAAGTGATTTAACTTGCTATGGATGATCAAGAAACATCACATTCAGTGGAAGGTCACACATTCATATGGTACCGTATTAAATTTAACTATATATGATTCATATCACAATGTTTGAGGAGGAGCACAAGTGCATGTTTAGTAAAGTCATCAATAGGTGTCCCTGCCCCTCAAGGTCCCTGCCCCTGAGGTATTGCAGGTATGACTGTGGTGCCCGGCTGTGTCGGCACTTGGGAGACAGGAGACCCAGGGCTCTGCCTCATGGGCCCTGGATGGTTGATGGTCTGACATAGAAAAAGACTGGTCCCCCCTGGATGAACCCAGAGCCACGGCAGAGCCTGGAAAGCTACCTGTGGTGTATTTGATATGCCAAAAACAGTAACAATAATGGGCCTCATTCCCAAAGAATGGAGACGTTACTGGCGCCCACTCGAGCAAATCGATGAAAAACGGAAGACAAGTGATATTGATCTACCATATTTTCAGTTTTGAATGAAATAGCTAATTCTGATGTATTATAATTGGTTTTCTTGTTTTTAATGGAGAAATTGTATTATATAGATGTTGTTTCTCTTAATACCTGAGTTCATTCCTTGGTCTTTAGAAAATTGTGAGTAACATAACTGTGTTTCTCTTGATGATTAGAGAATAATAAGTATAGCATTACTTATATTGCTTTTCTGCCTGTGTTTTATTTTTTCCAAATTTAATCAAAATGAACTAAAAAATTCTAGTATTTGGCCTCCTTTGTGGTATAAGCTGTCTTATTTTCAAATTATTTACTGTTTTACTTCTTATTTCCTATGTATTCCCACCTCTGTCATGGTTACCTTCACTTAGTTAAAATTAATATTTAAGTACATCATACATAAAAGTCACAGTTCTGATTTAGGGAATATAATAATGAAAAATAACTGACCAATGGGAGTTTTGCTTTAGCAACAGCTGTGACAATTTCATTATTTTACATAAGTCACCATGATCTAAAAAATGCTGTCAATGATAGAGTTTTAGGCACAGAGTGTTTCAACTCCACTCCCACACTTGTGTCAGCATACCTCCACCAATAACCCCAGGTTCCTTCACATCCCACAATTTGCCTCTTTAACACATTTTAGTTATATATAGCAAAATACATAGTAAATCTAATTACTGTCATTTGTATCACGTGCCATTCCTCACTCCTGTACCACTGCTATGTCCCCCTGCTCCTAGCCTACTTCTTGCTTCCCTCAGTTATTTCCTATAGGTATTTCCTATGGCTCACTGGTCTTGGTGTAATTTTAAAGAAAACTTTAGTGGAGGTCAAACCGTCATGATCACATACTGCCAAGGTTGTACATTTTATAGTATAGTTTTAGGCTCATGATGTTAGATACTTTAGGAAGAGAGATGTACTGTGTCTAAAATTAGTTGTAAAATACCACATTGACCTGTATGATACTTAGTCCTCTGGCCAGACTTTCTTGGTTTACAGGGACAAAATCAGCTGTTTGCCTTTCAATAGAATACTTCCGTTTGATCTCCTAAGGGGGAACGTTTCTTCTATAGTTTCTTCCAAACTGTATCCCTATGTTTACTTCCAGACTCTTGTGTCCCCTAGTTACCTCCAGACTCCTTTTCTTACTTCCCACCTCCATTTCTCTTCTTTCCCAGCCTTTCTGTTCATGTATTTAAGGGACAAGGGTTTGACAACCTTTGATACCTTTCATTCCTTTATCATGTTGTACCATATATAATAAATAAGAACATTATATATTATGATAAATAAGTGAGGACATTCAGCATTTATCCTTCTTTTGACTTACTTATGTAAAAATCCTCCACTTCCATCAAAGATGCAGCTAATGGCAACATTTTATCATTTTTGTGATTGCATAATATTCTGTTGTGTATATATCATAACTTGTTTATCCACCCACCTGGCAATGGATGTTTAGATTTATTTCACACCTAGCTATTATACCAAGCACTGCAATGAACATAGATGTGTATATGCATGCCCTTTTGTGTAAATTTTTTTTGTCTATAGGGACTATACCAATAAGTGTATTTCATGGGTCATAGGGGATCTTTATTTAAATTTTTTAAAAATCCATACTTTTTTCCATGGGGCTAAGTAATACAACAGTCTCACCAGTAATGAATAAGAATGCCTTTTATTAAATAAACCACATCCTTGCCAATATTATTTCTAACTGTGGCATCTAATACCCAATCCTCATAACCACTGCTCCTGATTGGTTTTTCTTGCCTTTATTAATAGTACTGTTTCAATCCCAGTATTTTTCAGAAAGCTGTAATTTATGTTGCTAGAATTTTTATGGCATTGTATCTTTCCTACCAGATTTGTTCTGTTGCCAAAGACATTAAGTGCAGTTTCCTGCAAAAACCATCAGAAAGGGAAAACATACTCCTGGTGGCTTCATTTATCAATATTTTTCTCACTACAAAAAAGAAATAATAATTATGTAATGACTAGAGGCAAATGCTTCTTTTTGTTGGTAATCATTTTTCAATTATACATATCAAATCAGTATATTATATACATTTAATTTATATAGAATGTTATAAGCTTATTAATATATTTCATTTTGAAAGTTTATCCCTTTTAGGCACACTTTATTGGTAGAAAAATTGGAATAATAGAAAAGTGATAGCAATAGCCTTTAGTTTTATATATTTATACTAGGTATGTTATAGGTTGTTATAGGTTGAAACCATGTATGTAGGGACCAGGGATATTGTTCAGTGTTAAGGCACATGCCTTGCGTGTGAGTCCCTGGATTTAATCCTAGGCTCTGCAAAAAGGTGTGTGTGTGTAGATCGCCCTGGGTCCCTAAGCATCATTTACTGCAAATGTACTTCCAGTTTCTGACCTGAAATTTAACAAACATATAACTGAACCTAAGGTTGTGGGTTGGAAGTTTCTTGTGCAAAAAATTCAAGATTGTGATGATGACCTTGAAGCTCTTTAAGATTAAGAAGTGACTTCTGAATTCACAAAGATTATTATCTTTTCTCTAATTGGTTTTTAGATTTATTTGTTCCATATTCTATTTCTTTGAAGAGTGATAAGCTGCTACATAGTGTACTATAATAACTCAATTGATGTTGCCACTCTCCATTAAAATCTCTACCATTTGACCAGATAGATAACAAAATGTTTACTACACTCAGGAGCTTCCCTTGGTAAAATAAAAACTAATGATTCCAGGTTATCTTTGAAGCTTGATAAAAGTTAGAGATAAATTATTTCATCTCTCTGCCTGAACAGCTTCCCAAAAAATTATCCGCTTTTTGAAAACAGATAAAATAGTGTCTAGTGAGCCATGATTTCAGGTTAGTTCAAGCTCCACGCACCCAGGGAAGTATGTGTTGTGTGTCTCAATTAGCATTATGTATTCATCAGACTGCTTTAGTTCCCTGAGTGCTGTTTGATTGTTTCTAAACTGTCCTGAGACTTCATAGGGACATATAGAGTCAAAAAGGAATATGGAAGGTTGCAAAAAGAAAGTAGACCCAGTTGTTCTGGACATTATGGGATGATTCTACTTCCTGAAACTCAGCATCACTTGTTTTCTCTGTCATTCTACTTCTGGCTTTTGAATAGGGAAATTTTTTGAAAACTTTTCTTTATGGAACCATGGAATGAATGAACAAGAACAGGTTAATATTCAGGACCCTCCATTGTTTCCCCCAAATCTTGGCAAAGACCCTGGAAAGCACCCAGGAGGAAGGGGCTGGCAGAGACTGAAC
>JAJIBD010014198.1:0-40381 GCA_021461705.1 Cryptotis parvus
GCTGGAGTGATAGCATAAGTGGGTAGGACGTTTGCCTTGCATACACCCAGGCTGGGCTGGGTTCAATCCTTGGCATCCCATATGGTCCCCTGAGCACTGCCAGGAGTAATTCCTGAGTGCAGAGTCAGGACTAACCCTTGAGCAATGCCAGGTGTGACCCAAAAAGAAAAAAAAAAATAAAAAACTCTTGTTTGGGGTCAGAGCGATAACACAGTGGGGAGGGTGTTTTTCTTGCACACGCCAAACCCGGTTCGATCCCTGGCATCTCATATGGTTCCCTGAGCACTGCCAGAAGTAATTCCTGAGTACAGAGCCAAGAGTAACCCCTGAGCACTGCAAGGTATAACCCAAAATGCAAAAAAAAAAAAAACTATCTTGTTTCACAAAAAATAATAATAATCAAACATTTAAAATATTAGGGGCTGCCCCTTCCCTCTCCATTTTGTCTGAGCACGGTAGCCCCGCCCAGGAGCTGCCCTGGGGCGACTAAGCCATAGCATGCAGAGCCTCAGACGCAGCTGGGGGAACTGGAACTCTGCTCTCCCCTAGCTCAGCTGACCATGAGGCCCCCAGGAGGACAGATGGGTTTTGGATGTTGGCCCATCACCTCGGTGGGGTCCCAGAAGCAGCCGGATGAGACTCACCCACCACATTAGCCGCCATTTTCGCTGTCCCGACACTGACCATGAGGCCCCTAAGTTGTGCCGCTTTGGCCATGTGGTCCATTAAACTAGTGGAAACAGTTATGTCCTTTAATGTACTGCATTCTACGATGTGTAGGAAAGGTAGGCAGGAGGGGAGAGATAGAGAAGAGAGAAAAGATATACAGAACCCGCCAAGTAGTTGGGGTGCGGGAGGAGGGAGGGGTGGGGACATTGGTGATGGGTTCGGGTGGAGGGATGGGTGTTGGAACACTGTAGAACCAAAATTAGAGCATGAGCATATTGCAATTGTATGTCTAAAAATGGTGTAATAAAATTTAAAAATAAAAAACAGAAAAATTAAAAAAAGATATTAGGGGCTGGGGCTGGAGTGATAGCACAGCGGGTAGGGGCGTTTTCCTTGCATGCAGCCAACCCAGGTTCGATCCCGGCTCCCATATGGTCCTCCAAGCACCTCCAGGAGTAATTCCAGAGCGAAGAGCTAGGAGTAACCCCTGAGCATTGCCGGGTGTGACACAAAAAGAAAAAAAATTTGAGGGGTCAGAGAGATAGTACAGTGGGTAGGGCATTTGCCATACACACGGCTGACCAGGTCCGATCCACATGGACCTCCCAAGCACTTCCAGGACTAATTCCTAAACTCCAGAGACAGGAGTATCACTGGGTGTGACCCAAACACCAAATAAAGAAAGAAAAAAAATTTTTTCTGCTTTTTTTGGATCACACCCAGTGATGCTCAGGGGTTACTCCTGGCTCTTCGCTCAGGAATTACTCCTGGTGCTGTTGGGGACCATATGGCATGCCAGGGATTGAACCCAGATTGGCCACATGCAAGGCAAGCACTCTCCCCACAGGTCTATTGCTCTGGCCCCAATAAAGAAAAATTTTATTGGGTTCTGGGGACTCAGCCAGCGGCAGGACTTATTCCTGACTCTGTGCTCAGGAATGACTAGTCCAGATACTCAAGGATTACTCTTCGCTCTGTGCTCCCAGAGCACTCCCGCGAGCTGGGCACTCCATGAGGGGTGCTGAAGATCAATGGAACCTGGGTTCACCTCATCAGGGAAGTGTTTGGCCTATCTACTTAGCTTTCTCTCTGGCCCCGCCAATTTTAATCCTTTTTGAGGGGGTTGCTGGAGTAAAACCCAGAGCCTGGCCGCTCCAGTGTTTTGTTTTCTGAGGAAGTAGGGTTCAAAGGAAAGGGCTCCCGACTAGGCGGTGCAGATGGGCTGACACTGGCAAATGTGTGTGCTTCCGGGGCTGAACAGCAGTACAGAGGGCAGTACAGAGGGCAGGGTGCTTGTCTTCCACATGGCTGACCCCAGTTCAATCCCTGGCACCCATATGGTCCCCAGTGCTCACCAGGATTGATCCCTGAGCACAGACCCAGGAGTAAGCCCGAGCCAGGTGGACCACAAACAAAACAACAACAACAACAACAACAATAACAACGTCAGCACCACTATGATTCTCCAAGTCCCTCACATTCATCTGTTACATAGCCCACCCATGGCTCTGCATGGCGCCGCTGGACACGAGGGCAGGGAGATAGATGGTTCTGCCTGATGGCCCCAGGCTTATACAGAGAGGATCTGAGTCAGTCTCAGATCCTAAGCAGGACAGCCCATCCTGCTTAGGCTAGTCTCGCTTTGCTTGAAGGCCATACATAGCAGTGTTCCAGGAGCTGTGCGGTCGCTACTGTGGGTTTCAGCCTTGAGTCTCCTCCTGCCATACAGGGGGGGGATCCGTTTGTCAGTTGCGCCCTTCCCCATGTGGGCAGTCCCGAGCGCGCCTGCTCTGAAGCTAGTAAACAGTAGTGATTTGTTTCGTTTCCTTAAGGATTCTCTCCTGACCTTGGGAGGTCTGCTCTTTTTTTCTTTTTTTTTTTTTCTTTACATTTTGGGGTCACACCGGCAATGCTCAGGGATTACTCCTGGCTCTGCACTCAGGAATTATTCCTGGCGGTGCTCAGGGAACCATATGGGATGCCGGGGGATCGAACCTGGGTCAGCGGCGTGCAAGGCAAACGCCCTACGGGCTCCAACCCCTGCTTACTATTTTTATAAATAGTAATTATAAAAGAGGGTGTTAGGGGCCGGAGCGATAGTCCAGCAGTAGGGCATTTGCCTTGCCGGCCGCGCCCGGGTTCGATCTCCGGCATCCCATATGGTCCCCCCGAGCACCGCCAGGAGTAATTCCTGAGTGCAGAGCCAGGAGAAACCCCTGAGTATTGCCCGGTGTGACCACCCACAAAAAAAGAGGGTTGTTAAACCCTTTTTAAAATGTGTCCCTTTTGTATATACCTAACATATTTTTTTTTTTTTATAATTTGGAAGGGACCACCACGGTCCGAGCCCTAATTCCTAGCTAGACTAAGATTCTGAGGTTGAAACCAGCAAGTTCCCCAAAGCAAAACTACATTTCCCAAGGTCCCTCACCGGCTCCCGGTTATTTTTTCCTCTCACTTCCTTTTCCGGTTTTCCTTCTAGGCTCCACCCCCCACTGTTCACGTCAGCCAATAAACGCTGGGGAAACAGATTGGGGGCGGAAACCTATCAGGAGCGTCGGGGGCGGGTCCTGTAGCTCCGACTGCGTCTTTTATTCGCTGCAGCAGATTCGCTGCGCTCGGGAAAGCGGGCCTCGTTCTATTCCGAGTCGGGGTTTGACGAGCCCAGTCCGCCCCTCGTCAGGGGCATGAGCAGAGAAAGTCGCTAGTAGTCGCTCCCCCGCCGCGCTCCTCCGGTGCCATCTCCGACCGGCTCCTTTGAGGAAGTGAATCTGCTGCCGAGGCTGGCGAGTCCGGTGACTCGGCAGGAGAAGATGGCGACCGTGTGGGACGAGGCCGAGGTGCGGGGGCTGCGCGAGCCGGGGCGCCCCGGAGCCGCGGGCAGTGCGGACACGGCCTGGGCGGAGGGGGCGAGGAGGCTGGGGGTCGGGGTCAGGCCCGTCCGGGGGCTCTGGCGGACTGTTCTGCGCCGGGGAAGCCCCCGGCAGGGAGCACGCGGGTCGCCTGCCGCGAGCGGAGGGGAAAGTTATGACTCCCCCACCCCTCTCCACAGCAAGATGGGATCGGGGAAGAGGTGCTCAAGATGTCCACGGAGGAGATCATCCAGCGCACGCGGCTGCTGGACAGTGAGATCAAGGTGGGCGCGGAGCCCCGGGGCTGCGCGGGGACCCCCCCACCCCCCTCGGGGCATCGCAGACGTGGAGCTGCCGGAGCTCTCCGGTGGCTGGAGGGCCGCGGATTCCTTCCCTGGCTCGGAGAAGAGGGAAAATATGGAACATTTAAAGGGGATGCGTTGGCGGGGGCGCCCCACGGCGGTGGAACCCTCAGATGCTCAGATGGTCTTTGCAAGCAGGTCTTGAAAGATTCTTTTTTTTTTTGCTTTTTGGGTCACACCCGCGATGCTCAGGTGGTTACTCCTGGCTCTGCACTCAGGAATTACTCCTGGCGGTGCTCAGGGCCATATGGGATGCCAGGGATTGAACCTGGGTGGGCTGCATGCAAGGCAACGCCCTCCGCCCTCCCCCGCCGTGCTATTGCTCCGGGCCCTTGAAAGATTTTTCTAGGGAGCCTTGTACAAAAGACGAGTTTACGGAGGAGAAACTGAGGCTGCGAGGACTGGGGCAGCCGCCATCCCTGAGGGCTCTGCCTGCCAAGGCCACTGCAGCACCAGGCCAGTGTGTAAGGCCTGTGTGTAAGGCCTGTGTGTAAGGTGCTTGCATGTGGCAGACCCAGGTTTGACCCCAGGTACCACCGTCTGGTCCCCAGGAGAGACTCCTGAGCACTACAGGGTGTGGCCCCTAAAATAAAATAAAAACTTAAATAGCTCCAGTTCCACAGGAACTGGAGCTATAGCACAGCGGGGCGGGCGTTTGCCTTGCACAAGACTGACCCGAGTTCAATCCCGGCATCCCATCTGGTCCTCTGAGCATGGCCAGGAGTAATTCCTGAGTGCAGAGCCAGGGAGTAACCCCTGAGCATCGCCCAGTGTGACCCCAAAAAGCAAATATAAAAATGTTAAATGAGAGGGAACAGCACTTCAGTAGGATTCCGTACACTCAGCCAGGCCTTGGGGGAATCCTGGAGTGCGGCTGGACAGAGGGGGGTGCTCAGAACCTCGCTTCGCCCTCACCAGGACCCCCTGAGCAGAGCTGAGCGGGGCTCCCCTGCTCCCCCTCTCTAGATCATGAAGAGCGAGGTGCTGCGGGTGACCCATGAACTGCAGGCCATGAAGGACAAGATCAAAGAGAACAGCGAGAAGATCAAAGTGAACAAGACCCTGCCCTACCTGGTGTCCAACGTCATCGAGGTGTGTGTGCATGTGCTGGGCTGGGAATGCGCTTGCCCGGTTTCCCCTGGCTGCCTTTCGGGCCAGGGGTGCGGTCCCGAGCAACCAGCCCTACAGAGCCCCCTCTTTCTAGTGGTAGGGAGAAAAACCCTGCGTAGCCACGCAACACCCCAGTGGGCCTTAGTGTTCCCTGCACTGTGGCTGCACCCAGAGACTGCTGTGGGGTGTGAGGTGGGGTGTCCAGCGGCCTTGCGGGGTTCAGAAGCTCTGGGTCCTGGAGCTGAGCAGGGCTGAGCAGGGCCTCTGGATCTGAGCTTTCCCCCTTCCCAGCTCCTGGACGTGGATCCCAATGACCAAGAGGAAGGCGGTGCCAATATTGACCTAGACTCCCAGCGGAAGGGCAAGTGTGCTGTGATCAAGACGTCCCACGCGGCAGGTGAGGCTCGTTCGCCTGCAGCAGTGAGACAGGGGCCCTCCCGGGCCAGTGACTGAGGCTGCTCCTGCTGTTTGCTGCAGGCGTACTTCCTGCCCGTGATTGGCTTGGTGGACGCTGAAAAGCTGAAGCCGGGGACTTGGTGGTGAGTGCCCAGGAGGGCTTTTCCATGAGGGTTCACCCGCCGGCTTGCCGAGCTCCTGCCCCAGCCCGGTGTTGGCCGCTGATGGCCTCAGATTGCGGCAGAGTGACCCCAGAACTTGGGATCTGTGTGCCCGCTCTCTGATTCCCTGTGTGGGCCAGGCCTGTCTCGGCCCCTGGGCTCTGCAGACCTGCTGCCGTAGGGAAGATGCTCAGGCTTCCCGCTGTGCCCCCAGGGTGTGAACAAGGACTCCTACCTGATCCTGGAGCGCTGCCCACAGAGTACGACTCGAGGGTGAAGGCCATGGAGGTGGGCGAGAGACCCACGGAGCAGTACAGCGACATCGGGGCCTGGACAAGCAGATTCAAGAGGTGAGGGAGGGAAGTGTCGGGTGCGGGGCGGCGCCAGCCTTTGGTGTGTCTCCTCCTGGCTGACCGCATCGCTCCCGCTGCTGGATCTCGCCCCTCACTGCATCGAGGGACACAGGGAGGCTGCTCCAGGCACTTTCGGGGATGAGCCCCGAGACAGTGCAGGACTGGACAGGGCCGGGCGTGGAACTCTGGCCCCTGGTGCTTGGCTGAGTCCGCGTGCACCGTCCTGCCTGCTGTTCCGCCGAGTGGGAGGTAGGGCTGCGCGCTCAGAGCCCCCTGGACTGGAGTGGGGGCTGGGGCTGGGGGGCTGCCGAGGGGGTGAAGCCAGCGAGTTAGGGCTGGAGGGGGCTTCACTCCCTCATCTTCCTTAGCTGGTCGAGGCCATTGTCCTACCGATGAACCACAAGGAGAAGTTTGAGAACTTAGGGATTCAGCCTCCAAAAGGGGTGCTCATGTACGCCCCCCAGGCACGGGAAAGACCCTCCTGGCCCGAGCCTGTGCTGCACAGACCAAGGTGAGGGAGGACGTGGGGGACCTGAAAGTGGGAGGGCCTCTCATAGCCCCTTGGCCTGACTGTCCGTCCCGCCCCCCCACCCAGGCCACCTTCCTGAAGCTGGCTGGCCCCCAGCTGGTGCAGATGTTCATTGGGGATGGGGCCAAGCTGGTGCGGGATGCTTTTGCCCTGGCCAAGGAGAAAGCCCCGTCCATCATCTTCATTGATGAGCTGGATGCCATTGGCACCAAGCGGTAAGCGGGTGGGTCCCCTCGCCTCCTCCTCCTGTGTTTCCTGAGGCAGCGGCTGGGCACCTGCCTCCGCCTCCCACGCGTCTGTCTTCAAGCTGATCTCCCTGCAGCTTTTCCTCGGCCTTTTCTCCTCATAATCGCCAGCATGTTCCTTTCAAAACTTGGTGCGTGTCACTCTTGGGCACCCACTGCCCCACCCCAACAGAGCCTACTCGAAACCCTTCCTGAGCCCCCACTTTGCTGCCTGGCACAGCCCTGAGGTCACCAAGGCCCCATGGGGCTGGAGCGACAGCACAGCGGGTCGGGCTGTGCATGCAGCCCATCCGGGTTCGATCCCCGGCATCCCTTATGGTCCCCGAGCACCGCCAGGAGTAATTCCTGAGTGCAGAGCCAGGAAGAAATCCCTGAGCATTGTCAGGTGTGACCGAAAAAGAAAACAAAAGCCACACCCCGTTCTTCCACAGGGGTCCCCTTGGTTTGTAGGCCCACTCCTTTTTCCTTTGTGTGTTTGGGCCATGCCTGGCGATGCTCAGGGGTTACCCCTAGCTCTACATTCAGGAGTCACTCCTGGCAGTGCTCGGGACTATGTGGGGTGCCGGGATTGGACCTGGGTTGGCCATGTGGTCGGCAAGCATCCTCCCCACTGTCCTTTGCTGGCCCACCCAGGCTTTGCTGCTCCATCCCTCCCTCTTCCCCCTTCCCCTCCCCTCCTCCTCCTCCTCCTTCTCTCTCCCCCACCCCTGTTCTGTCCCTTGACTGATGGCCCAGCTGTGTGTGTGTGTGGGCCAGCCTTAGCTGCGGGTCCTTTGTCAGTACGCCTGCCTGGGCTTCCCCTGAGGCTCCAAGCCTGGGCACTGACAGTATCTGGCGCCGCCCCGGAGCGTCCCCTCTGGAGAGCAGTGAACATAGTGCTGACGTCCTCTGGGGGCCGCTCCTGGGCTTGGGGCTTGGGGCCCAGCCTTGGATGAACTGAATCAGCCTCTCAGGTAGGAGGGTGGGATCCTCCAACTGTGACCTCACCAGCCTGCCTGGCCTCATGTGTTCAGCTTCGACAGCGAGAAGGCGGGGGACCGGGAGGTGCAGAGGACCATGCTGGAGCTTCTCAACCAGCTGGATGGCTTCCAGCCCAACACCCAAGTGAAGGTGAGCGTGTCCCCACACTGCAGGCGAAGCAAAAGGCTCCCGTGAGGGGCTCTCTTCTCCCCCCCATCACTCCAATCCGCATTCAGGTCTTCCTTAACCACCCCCTGGCCTCTCCCCGACCTGAAGCTGCATCTGCCTCTGGTGTGACTGGTCTGTCTGAGCGCCTGTTGCTGCTGCTTACTTTGCACAGGTCATTGCAGCCACCAACAGAGTGGACATCCTGGACCCTGCCCTGCTCCGCTCAGGCCGTCTGGACCGGAAGATTGAGTTCCCGATGCCCAACGAGGAGGCCAGAGCCAGAATCATGCAGATCCACTCCCGGAAGATGAATGTCAGGTGAGCAGTTCTGAGCCGGTGCAGGCGGCCGTCCCGACCACCTCTGCTGACCTCCCGGCCCTGTGGGGCCTGTTCCTCCTCCTCCGCCCCAGGTCAGATGTGGCTGGGCCTGGCCCACTCTGCTCTGTTTCTTAGAGGTCACTGCCCTCTGCTCTCCCAAGCTCAGAAGGGGCCCCTCCAGAGGCCGTCGGTTTATGGGCCTCCCCTGCTCCAGCCGCTGAACACAGCCGACAGGCCACAGCACCCCAGCCAGGGTTGTGGGCCAGCTGGAGTGGGTAGCGCCTGTCGCCCAGCCTCAGTCTTCTCTGAACTGAAGGGTAGTGGCACCTGCCTCCAGAGTTGTGCATCGTCAAGCGGTTGCCCACCGGGGTCCATGCTGGCGGGGGACAGGGGCTGGGCACTTCCTGTCTGTACAGCCTGCCCACTTACTCAGGCACAGGGCTGCAAGTGACAGCCCGGAGGTGCCGGCAATGACGGGGCCCTGCCCAGCCTGGCGCCTTGAGCAAGTGAGTGGAGCTTGCTGTTGGGAGGGTGAGAGGTCGTTCACAGGC
Source organism: Cryptotis parvus (assembly GCA_021461705.1). Lineage (NCBI taxonomy): Eukaryota > Metazoa > Chordata > Mammalia > Eulipotyphla > Soricidae > Cryptotis > Cryptotis parvus. The sequence goes on from JAJIBD010014198.1 coordinate 8,675, forward strand.
CCTGTGTGTTTCCCTTTCCCCAGTCCCGATGTCAACTACGAGGAGCTCGCTCGCTGCACGGATGACTTCAACGGGGCACAGTGCAAGGCCGTGTGTGTGGAGGCGGTGAGTGGGGGGCGGGCCTGTGTCCCTGGGAGCGGAGGGGCTGAGAGTCGGGTTCTGGGACTCAGCCTGTGTGTTCCGGGCACAGGGCATGATCGCACTGCGCAGAGGGGCCACCGAGCTCACCCACGAGGACTACATGGAGGGCATCCTGGAGGTGCAGGCCAAGAAGAAAGCCAACCTGCAGTACTACGCCTAGGGCCGCGCCTCCCTGCGCGGGGGCGGGGCACGGCAATAAAGCGTGGTTCCCGGGCCTGCTGCGGTCCTCTCCGCCTCCTTCCTCCAGCCGGGCCCAGGGGACATGTGGGGCGCTGCAGGAAGCGCTGCTGCTGCTGCTGCTGGGATCCCAGTTTTCTGGGGGGCCTGTGGGAGAACTTGGTTGCCTCTCACCAAGGTCTTCTCCTGCCTCCACCCTCCCAACTCCCACAAGCTGGAGGCGGTTGACCCTCAGCTCTGGGTCAGAGGGAGGAGCCCACTTTCCCGCTCTGTGCTTGACCGACCGCTCAGGTGTGTGTCGTGGCTTCTCCCCAGAGCTGGGCTCTGGCCCCGAACTCCACCCTTGTTTCTGGCCCCTCGGCCTCTCGGCTGTTCTGCACCTTTGGCCTGTCTGTCGGCCGAGAGCCAGATCCACGCCTTTGCCTGTCCGTCGGCCGAGAGCCAGATCCACGCCTTTGCCTGTCCGTCGGCCGAGAGCCAGATCCCCGCAGCGCTGCTCGGGGCTGGTCTCCGTCCTGCTGTGTGTCCTGCCCTGAGTCTGGCAGCCCGGCGGCCAGTCGTCCACCCCTTACGGTCCCTCTCCGCTTAGAGGCTCTGTGCTCTGCGGTCTCGTGCCGAAGTTTCCCCCAGTTGGCTTCATTCTGTTAGGGGGCGTCTTACCTGACCGACGTCGTTTCCTGGGTGCTGCTGAACCAAGGCTCACCGAACGACTCCCCAGAGCGATTTGTCCTCTCCCTGTTCCGTCTCCGGGCAGCGAGTCCTGAGGGCCCTGTGCCCTTTTCCCTCGGACCCCACCGCTCGGCCCCCGTCTAAGCGGGCTCACTGCTCTTTGACTTTCTTACCTGTGCTCCCCCGCCGAGGGCCTGCCCTGAGCTGGCTTCCGCAGTGAGGGGAACTATGGGGGCCCCACCTCTTGGCTGCTGAAGGAAGGTTGTGCTCGTTGCTTGGAGAACCAGTCGTGTCCCGGGCAGGGGCCATGGAAGGCAGCCCCCCTAGTGCCCGACGCTGGCCACCCTGTGCGGTGTGTGGTTTCGCTAGGATCTCCAGCCCGCCCACCCCACCCAGCTGCATGCGTGCGGGAGCACACGGAAACTGGAAAGCATGCACTCTGCGACATCTGGGATCTGCTCCCCGCTTTGTTCTTTGGTTTTGAGGCCATACCTGGTGGTGCTCAGACCACGAGGTTCTGGTCAGACCTGAGCCCGCTGGCGGCTGGGAAGCGTGCATACTAGTCTGCTGAGCTTTCTTCCCCAGCTGCCTTATTTACGTTATTTGATGAAAAATAACCTTAAGGTCTAATCTGGAGCCACTTTGTAGCTAGGGCTCCTTAATTAAAACTGCCCAGGGCAGGCAGGGAAAAAGCCAGCAGCATGTTTAGAGTAGGGGCAGCTCCCATGGGGGCCGAGGGTTACACTGCCAGGATGGAATTACTGGGCCGCGTGAAACGTGCGCCTGGGCTGGGGCAGCAGTCCAGCAGGTAGGGCATTGCCTTGTGTGCGGCCCACCTGACTTCATTTGCAGCATCCCATGTCGTCCCCAAGCACTGCCTGTGTGACCCAGAAAGCCAAAAAAAAGGTGTGCCCTGTCTTGGCACTGCTGAGGAGCCGGGAAAGCCAGCCTGTCTGAATATAGTATTTATTTTGCGTCTTACATAGAACAGGTATGTACAGATACAAACGGAACCACAGCAGAACTGCCAGAGCCCCCAGACCAGCCCCTAAAGAACGTGCATGGCGGGTAGGCGGCAGGAGCCGGGCCGGAGTCTGCCAGCTGCGTCCCTGGGCGTCGGCCAAGGGAAATAGCTGGGGATTATGGCTTCAGCGGTCTCCCGGAGCACATTCCTGAGAGCTGACAGTGCGAGTCCTCACCACCCCCGTAGCCTCCACGGTGGGGCCGGAAGAGGGCCCGGGACATCCGCGAGCAGGACGGGGGCCTCTCGCCAGGCCCCCGGCCTGCAGGCTACTGTTCGCAGCTGAAGGTGGCCGGAGCTACCACCCGCACTGGCAGGGAGCCAGCTGGGGTGACTGCGAGGGCAGTGGCTCCACCAGCTCCTGCCACCCGCTCTGGCCCTGCAGCTGGTGAGGGGCGGGCTGGGCTGAGGGGCCCCAGCTGCGGTTCATGGGCAGGGGAGTTCCTAGCCAGGACCTAACACCCCGGAAGAGAGCTTTGGGGCTCCCTCCCTGTGGGCAGACAGGAGAAAGGCCTCCCCTGCTGGCCCGGATCCCATGTCGGGGAGGCCATAGCACGGGGCTCCCACGTTGGTCAGGCGTGAGCATGGCTGCCCGCCTGCCCGGGGCTCCGCTGCCGTCCGGCCACTTGCCCTCTGCCTCACACATGCCTCGGGGTGAACTGAGTCTATTGTGCAGGGCCGGGGTACGGTTACTCTGCGAGGAGCGAGAACAGCACCATGACCACGATGCCCGCGCCGAGCAGGAGCACTTGCTGCACAGAGTGCCTGCAGGAGAGAGGCGGGCTCAGGGCCGCGACTGGACACACGTCCCTCCTAAGGCTCCCCGGGGCCCTGGGGGCCCACTCACCACAGGTCGTCTTCCTCCAGGAGGTCAGGGAGCACAGTGACCAGGGCGATGTAGAGGAAGCCGCCGGACGTGAAGGGCAGGACCCAGGCCACGGTCTCCTCTGCAGAGGGAGGAGGCCGCTGGCTGCTGCTGGGACAAGGGCCAGGGGTGTGCACCCCCTCCCCCGCCACAGCCTCCCGGGTCCCAGCCCGGCCCTGGGCTCACTGCCGCCTGCCGCGCCACCCCCCTCGCCCGTACCTACTCCCTTGGGGACTGCATGCAGATGGCGAAGCAGGCTCCCAGCAGGCCCCCAGTGCCGTTGAGAGCTGCAGCTTGGCCGCGCTCCATCGGTCAAAGCCGGCCCGGAGCAGGATGGCAAAGTCGCCCACCTGAGGGGAGGTCCACGTGTTGGCCCTGAGTGCATAGGCGGTCCCCCAGCCTGCCCCTGCAGGGGTGGTCCCATCCCCACCGCCCCACACTGACCTCATGGGGATCTCGTGCAGGAGGATGGCCATGGTGGTCAGGAGCCCGATCTGCAGGAAGGGGAGTCTGGGGGGCCTGTGCCAGCACGCGCCCCTGCCCACCCGTCTCCCGGTGCGCTCTGCCCTGCGCGCTCTGGCTACTGTCTGGCTACTGGAAACGGGCGCCTGGTGGGCAGGAGGCGGGCAGGCTGGGGGTGGAGCCGTCACGCAGGGAACAAGCCTGCAAGGCCTCTGGGAGAAAGTGCACCGAGGCAGAGAGTCCTGGAGTGAGGAGGAGGAACGTTCCAGGCCAAGGGGACAGCGAGTCCTAAGGCCACGAGGGGCAAAAGGGCTGCACCGAGTCAAGAGCAGGCAGGTGCCTGGGGCAGAGCATGATGGCAGGAGAAGCTTCTAGAAGCAGGCGGGGCTCCTCCAGCAGCCTGGAAGAAGCCTGGGACCCCGACAAGCCGTGTCCACAGCAGCAAGAGGCCAGAGGTGGAGGACGGAAGGAGGCCGTGTCCGGAAGAGCAGCCAGGTGGGGCTTTCCGGGGGGAGCAAGCAGGGCGCAGCGCAGGTGTGGGGCCACACAGGCATCAGCTCCCAGGGGCTGCGGGGCCCGCCTGCCCCCCCCACGCACCTTCTTGCTCACAAGGAAACTGGCAGCCACAGCCAGCCCGTGCGTGAAGTTGTCGATGGTGTTGGCCAGCAGGTTGAGGTAGCCACTGACCTGGGGGACAAGGGGGCCTGGGCTCAGGTGGGGACACAGCGGGGCCGGGCTGACCGCTGACCACTGCGGGGGGCAGCTGCAGGGCCCTGAGGGGCCACTCACTTGGATATTCCGGACCACGGCGCTCAGACCAGGCTCTGCGGCCGGCAGGGCCAGAGGCGGCCTCCATTGAGCGCAGCAGCAGCGGGGCCTTTGCTGGGGCCTAGGGCCAGGAGAAGGAGGAGAGAGGTGACATTAGATGCCCCCTACGCTTGGCCAGGGGAGCGATGGAGAGACGGGGAGCACCCACCCGTCTGGGGGAGGTCGCTCAAGCAGCACTCGGGAGCCCCGGGCCCTTCCACAGCTCGGCTGGCCAGACAGTGCTTGAGCCTGGAAGAGCTGGGGGCTCCGTGGAGCAGAGGCTAGGGCGTGGTCCTTCATGCCAGGCATGTGCCCTGAGCCCTGAGCCATCTCCCCCACCTGGAAACACCGTTTCTCTTGTGGGTGCAGAGAGACGGTTGCGTTCACACCAGGTGGTGCTGAGGGGTCCGGCCCGTTGTTTTCTCCCAGCGGGCTTGGAACACAGGTGCGGGGGATGGAAGCAAGGCCTCCACACGTGCCGATGAGTGGCAGCCTCTGAGCTAGCTCCCTGACCCGGGAACACTGCGATAGCCTGGCTAGAGGTTTACTGCTGGAGCAGCCTGGGGCTGGAACTCAACGCAGCCCCCCCTCCACACTGCCATCATTCTACGCACAAAGCGGGGGCTTTGGTGGGCCCGCTTGATCCTCCCAGGACAGTAAGGCAGAGCCTGGGTCCTGCGTGCCTGGCACCACCAAGGGGCAGAGTGCCGGGCAGCTGGGCTGGCACTCACCTGGCTGCTGCCCTCTTTCTCCTTGCTGTCCAGGAACATCTTCTCCAAGGCCAGGAAGGCGGGAAACCAGCAATGACCCACAGCCCCAGCTTCTGCTGCTGCTGCCAAGTTCTGGCCCTCAGCGCCTGCAGAGGCAGCACGGCCGGGCTGGGGAAGGGGTGCCAAGGCTCTCTGCCACACGCCCCGGAGCCCCCGGTGCCCATACCCCGCCCACCCCACCCGGCCTCACTCACCAGCACCGCTGCCACAGGTGTAAGCCCACGCCTCGGGCAGCAGGTGGAGGAACACGTTGCCCAAGAGCCCTCCCAGGGCGAAGCTGAGCAGCTGTTTCAGGCGCCGCGCCCCAGCTACGAGGTAGAGAGGCTGAGAGGCTGAGCCCCAAGCCCCCAGCAGGCCCCTGCAGCTCGCTGGGTTCCCGCGGACGCTGCAGGCTTCTGGATGGCGGGGCGGGCGGCCCAGGCAGTATGGGCTCGGCAGGAAACCCAGCAAGAAATGCGGAGCCAAAGAAAAGGTAAAAAGGGTCTGAGTAATACTGTAGTGGAGGGCGTTTGCCTTGCACGCGGTTGACCTGGGTTCAATCCCAGCATCTCATATGGTCCTTGAGCAGAGCCAGGAGTAACCCCTGAGCATTGCTGGGGGTAACCAAAAAAAAAAACCATTAAGACCCCCTGCAGGAGTCACTACCTCTCAGCCAGGATCCCAGGCCCAGCCCTGAGCTGGTGACCTTGGTGGAGCACCCTGAGACTCAGTTTCTCCACTGTGAATAGGTTATTTTTTTTTCTTTTTTGGGTCACACCCGGCAATGCTCAGCGGTTTCTCCTGGCTCTGCACTCAGGAATCACTCCTGGCGGTGCTCGGGGGACCATATGGGATGCCGGGATCAAACCCGGCGGCATGGGCCGGCTGCATGCAAGGCAAACGCCCTGCCCGCTGGGCTATCGCTCCGGCCCCAGGTTTTTTTCTTTTAAGATAACACCCATCGATGCTCAGGGGTTCCTCCTGGCTCTGCACTCAGGAATTTCTCCTGGCGGTGCTCGGGGGACCATGAGGGATACAGGTGATGGAACCTGGGTCGGCCGCTGCAAGGTCAACACCTTCCCCGCTGTGCTACCGCTCAGGTTCCTCACTGGGAATGAACGTTCTCAGCCCCTCTCCAGCCCCACAGAACGGGCAGGGGATTGGGGGACCTGCAGATTTGCCAGGTCAGGAGTTGGAAGGGGCCCTCGAGAGCCGAGGCCAGATTCTGGGGCTGCTAGGGAAACTGAGGCCCAGGGGCAGAGATAGCTTGGGGCTGGGGTTCCAGAGGACACTTCTAGGCTGTGACCTTGGAATGTTCCAGGCTGTGACCTTGGAATGCTCAACCCCCTCTCCAGGTCTGTGCTTCCCCGTTTGGAAGTGGCGCTCACAGGGCCCGACTGTGTACAGCGGGAGGGTGCTTGCTTTTAGGCTGTTGACCCCTCAATCTCCGGCATCCTGTATGGTCCCCCAGCACCGCCAGGAGTAATTTCTGAGCGCAGAGCCAGGAAGTAACTGAGTATCGCCGGGGCCTTTTGTGCCCCAAAGCCAAAACAAGACAAAAACAAAGGAAAGTGGGGTTTGGGCTGTACGCAGCCCCCCTCACACCGGGACCGCGGTGATGCTCCGGAGCCTCTGAGCTGTCGTAGGTTGAGTCAGCAGCACCCTCCAGGGGGCTCCACTGCACAGCCTTGTGCCAGGGCTCAGCCCAGCCCCACAGACACAGCAGCCCGGCAGCCTGGCACCGCACATGCCCAGGGCGCTCGCATCAAGCTGATTCCTGGGCTCCGGGCCAGGATGCTCAGACACGCTCGGGGCGAGGCGACAGGCACGTGCAATTTCAGCACCTCCTACCGGGCCACACCTCGGTCCTGTCCCAGCGTGCCTCGGCCAAGATGCTGGAGGGCACGGACGAACGGCAGCCCCCACCCGGGAGAGGGACTGCGGGGGCCCTTAAGCTCGAAGAGCACATAAGGAAGGACCGCAGAACCCCACCTTGCCTTGCACCCGCCAGGCTTCTGAGGCTCGGGTCACTCCCCATCACGGCAGCTGGTCCCCAGCCAGTGGCGAGCATCAAGTATGATGCAGCAACTCCCGGCCGCACCCGGCGGAGGCGGCAAAGCCCTGCCACCCTGTCCCAGCCACGACCCCCGTGCCCGTGTCTGCTGACTTTGCTGCTGGCAGGAGTGGCCACCGCGTGAGTGACCGTTCCGCCCGCGGGGATGCCCGCCGCTCCCCTCCCTGCCCTCCACCTCAGACCCGCTCTCCCCAAGGAGGGGACCCACCTTCTGAGCGCAGCGTGGCCCCCATCTCCAGGGGGACGACAAGCAGCGGGAAGACCCCCACTGAGCCCCACCACGAGGGAGCCCAGCAGGGAGCAGACCCAGGCGCCCAGTCTCTCCCCACTCAGCAGGGGCCCCCCAGGACTCGCTCTGCTTGTTGTCCAGGCGACAGGCCGCTGCGGCCCCCGGCTCCGGGGGACCAGCTGGGAGCCCCCAGCCCCTCCTAGGAGCTCCAGGGCAAGAGCGGAGAGGAAGAGGAGCCGCTGGCCCCCCATGACACAGCCGGGGCAGGGACATCCAGGCATGCCACGTGCTGAAAAACACCGACGTGTTGGAGAGCTGTCACCGCCCAGGTCTCCGAAACGTGGCATCTTAGCTCCCGCCCACCTCCAGGGGCCTGTGACCTCTGCAGCAGCCTTGGGGGGGTCCCGAGGGTGGATTGGGGACAACAAACGGACAGGCTGCTCCAGTCTCTGCCCTGCCCACCACACATTTTTCCTTCCGAGCCGGCTCCTGCCTCCGTATGGGCTTGTCGGCTGGAGGCTAAACTTTCCCTAATGACCGGGTGAGGCTGGTGCTGGCCCGGTGCCCCTCAGCTACCAGGCGCGGCCCAGCTGGGTGTCTCCAGAGCTGGGGGACGCCTGCCACCAGAGGGGCCGCCAGCATGTGGCCTAGAAAACACCCTCCAGCCACTGAGGTGACCCCTCCTAGCCTAAGGGTGCAGCTCCAGCGCGCGGGGGGGGGGAGCCGGGCTGCAGCGGAGCAGGACTAGGGGAGCTTCAGGCGCTGCCCTGCAGGCAGGCAGGAAGGTCAGTGCCCCCAGCACCCTCAGCGTGTTTCCTCTTCTGCGGAGGCACCTCATCCTCCCCAGCCCCGCGGGTGAGCTGTGCTTGCCTGTGCGCCTGAGGTGGGAGGGAACGGGACCGGGACAGGACGGGACCCGCGGCGCCTGGGACGGGGGTGGGGGCGTCCCAGAGGCAGGAAGGTACAGGATCACAGGGGATGTGAGTCAACCAAGAGAGAAGTTCCAACGGGGGACTCCAGGCAGGAGGGCAAATGTGTTCCTCCCCGCCTTAGGCTGGGGGTGACCTTGAGGTGCTGATGGCCCTGCCTCAGTTTCCTCTGCAGCTTAGGGGTGGGAAGGTGAGGGGCTGGGGTAAAGCTGTCCAGGTCCAGTCGCTCCAGGCCTGGCCGAGGGATCGGTGATGAAGTCTCGGGCAGGACCAGGTCCGTGGAGGCCTGGGGACCAGAGAGGTGCGGGGACCCAGTCTGGCAGAGGAGAGGGGTGACGGGAGTCACCGCGGAGTTAGAGTAGAAGGAGAGGCAAGAGGGTGCCCAGGACAGTGGGAGCGGTGGAGGCAGAGCGGCAGAGCAGGGAGCGATGCGGCGGCGGCGTGCGGAGCGACAGGGAGCAGAGCCCGAGCAAGTTTCACTCCGGCTCGGGCCGAGCGCCCCGGGCGGACGGGCGGGCGGGCACCGGGTCCGGGGACGGTCCTTCCCGCCTGGGGCGCGGGCCCGGCGGGCACTCACCGTGCAACTGCAGCGGCGGCGGCGGCGGCGCTCCGGGCGGCCCCGGCCATCCAGCTGCGGCCCCGCGCCCCGCCCCGGCCTGCCCCGCCCGGCGCGGCCGCACGGCCCCCGGCCCGGAGCCGCCCCGGAGCGCGGCCACGTCACACGGGACCTGCCCGGAACCCGACGCGCGGCGCGCCCGAGGGTCCGGGGGGAGTGGTGGTCGGGGAGCGCTTCCGCCTCGCCGCCACGGGGGAGCCGAGCAGCCGGCGCACTTCCGTTCGGGCCGGCCCGGAGCGCCGAGCGGAAGTGGGAGCCCCGCGGCTCGGCGCGCAGCGCGGCAGTCCCGGGGGCGGCGGCGGCGGCGCGGCGGGGAAGGCGCGCGGTCGCTCTGGGGCTTGCGGGGCCGCCGCCGCTTCCTCTCCAGGCCTGTCATCTCGCCGTCGGCCGCACGGGGGGGCGCGCGTCCGCCCGACCTCCGCGGCCCGGCCGCCCCCTCGTCTGACTCAGCCCGGCCGGGGCTCCTCCAAGAACCAGGGGAAAAGGGAAGTTCCTGCCGCTGGGAGGGGCCTGGCCCCGGGAACCTCAGAAGAGGGAATTTTATTCTTACTCATCGAATTATTTTTATGCTTTGGTTTTTCACTGGGAACCTCAGGCAGTGTTCTCCGGGGCTCTTAACCCTTTGGGGTCCAGTGCCTGACGGTTGGCAGCTGCCCCTTGGAACGCCAAAGCGGGGAGGACCAGGGGCGGTGCATGCCCGCCGCTCACGCCGGGGCAGCGGACTGCAGCGCCCTGACGGGGGTGGGTGCAACCTCCGCCCCCAGCTCTGTGCCCGTCACTCCACGCGCGGCTATCACTGCATCCTCCGTTTGCTAAGGTGGGTGTGGTGAGCCCAGGGGTACGCACTGACGCCCGGCCAAGGCCAGGATTCGAACCTTGGTACCCCGTACCTGGAGCAAATGAGACCCCACCCCACCTTCTGCTGTGGGACCACCTTTCTCCTGCGCGTCGGAAGCACTTAGAGCTAGGGACTGCTCAGGATGGGGCTCTCTGTACTCACTTGCAGATCCTGCCATGGGGTGAGGGGTCTCCAGGACCAGCCCTTCCCCTCACCGTATCCGCCCATGGATCTCTGCCTCGCCTCTGGCAGGAAGGTCCCTGAGGATACGCTTGGCTCTCACACAGGCTCCCCAGTGCTCTGACCCGCCTGCCAGCTCCGAAGCCTGCCTTTCTGAAAGCCCCACCTGCTACCAGGTGGGACCAGCTTGCTGAGGAAGAGCCCCTGGGCCGGACGGCCTCTGGTTGGGCCCCGCACAGGGAGGAAGACGCTCGGGGTGCCAGTCTGGGAGCTGTGAGATGCCCCCAGTGTATCAGATCTCCTTGTCCTATGCAAAGCACTTCACAATGTACAAATGAGTTCATAATAACAGTCAGCGTCCTGCCTCTGGGGGTGCGGGCGCGGCGGGGCCAGGCAGAGATGCCGCCCGCTGCCTCCAGCACCTGCTCCTGCCCCCTGGCCTGGAAATTCTGCCTTCAGGCTCCTGAATGGATTTGAGAAGTGCAGAAGCCATAGGAGAGGACCACAGCAAGGAGGACCAGTGGCTGGACGAATGAGAGGCTGTTAGAGTGGATTGGATCCACAGTGTGGGGGGGGCTACCAAGTACAGATGAGTGAGAGCACACAATGCAGAAATGGCTTGTTGGCTATGAAACACAGTCTTAAAACAACGTCAAGGGGCCGGAGTGATAGCACAGCGTTTAGGGCGTTTGCCTTGCACACGGCTCACCTGGGTTTGATTTCCCGCATCCCATATGGTCGCCCAAACACCAACAGGAGTAATTCCTGAGTGCAGAGCCAGGAATAACCTCTGAGCATTGCTGGTGTGACTCAGAAAACAAAATGTCAAAAAGGTGTCACATGAGGGGCCATAATGTTAGTATAGTGGGGAGGGCATTTGCCTTGCACGCAGCCGGCCTGGGTTCGATCCCGGCATCCCATATGGTCCCCTAAGCACTGCCAGGAGTAATTCCTGAGTGCAGAGCCAGGAGTAACCCTTGAGCATTGCTGAGTGTGACCCAAAAAAGAAAAAAACAAATCATAAACACTTGGGTCCCCAGCCCCCCCTCCCTCCCTCCCTCCCTCCCTCCCTCCCTCCCTCCCTCCCTTCCTTCCTTCCTTCCTTCCTTCCTTCCTTCCTTCCTTCCTTCCTTCCTTTTTTGCTACACCCAGAATGCTCAGCTCACTCCCTAGCTCTGCACTCAGAGATGACTGGGCTTCAGAGACCATGTACAGTGCTGAGGATGGACCCCAGGTCAGCTGCACGCTAAGCAAACGTCCTACTCACTGTATCTCCCCAGCGCTCTTTTTTCTTTTTGAGTCACACCCAGCGATGCTCAGGAGTTACTCCTGGCTCTGCACTCAGGAATTACTCCTGGTGTTGCTCAGGGGACCATATGGGATACTGGGAATCGAACCCTGGTCGGCCGCTTGCAAGTCAAATGCCCTACCTGCTGTGCTATTGCTCCGCCTCCTGTCCCAGTTGTCTTTATTTAATATTATGCCCTGATTATATTCTGTTTCATTAGGCTTTAAAAAAATTAAATATCTAAAAAGCTGATCTAAGGTTTTATATTACATTATTTAGTGATTTGTACTTTCATTTTTTAAAAAAGTTCCTTCAGAACTTAGGAAGATCACTTCTAGGTGTTTTACATTTTGGTGTGTGGCCGTTTTGTTTGTTTTGTTTTTAGACTACACCTGGGGGTGCTCAGGGATACATCTGGCTCTGTGTGTGGCTGTCACTCCCAGTGGTGCTCAGGGGACCATGCGGTGCTCAGGGGACCATGAGATGCCAGGGACTGACCCTGGGCCCCTCCACTCAGCCCCCGCGAACCCTCTCCTAGGCTCTTTGTGACTGTTTTTATTGTTTTTTTTTTGGGGGTTACACCTGGCGGTTCTCAGGGGTTACTCCTGGGTTTTCACTAAGGAATTACTCCTGGCAGTGCTCAGGGACCATATGGGATGACGGGGATCGAATTCGGGTTGACCGTGTGCAAGACAAATGCCCTCCCCGCTGTGCTGTTGCTCCGGCCTGGAATATTGCCTATTGCATTGGGAAAAACTTATTTCTTGTTTAATAGGTCCACTGGAGGACCAGTAGTGTCAGGATGGGACTGGCCTCTCCTCATGCACAGGATGGACAGTCCTTCGATCTCTCTCTAGCCCAGGAATGACTTAATCATGGCACACAGGAAGGCAAAGTATTATTACTGTGGATTTGGGGGGGCGCTACACCAGGCTATGCTCAGGCTTGCTTCTGGCTCTGCACTCAAGGATCGCTCCTGGCAGGGGTTCCGGAGTGTCGTATGTGGGATTAAACCTGGTCGGTGCCCTATTTGCTGAACTATCTCCCCCAGCCCCTCTTATTACCACTTTCGTTGTTGCTGGAGCCACACCAGGCAGTGTACAGGGGTCACTCTGGTTCTGCCTGCAGGAAGTCACTCCTGGTGGGACCAGAGAGTTTGGCACTAAGGCACCTGCTTTCCTGCATGCAGCAGACCTAGGTTCGATCCCCTGCACCCCCGGATCAATCCCCTGAGCACCTCCAGGAGTAATTCCTGAGTGCAGAGCCAGGAGTAACTCCTGAGCATCACTGGTGTGACACACATCCCCCAATGAGTAACCCCTGGGGGGCGGAGTGATAGCACAGCCGGTAGAGCGTTTGCCTTGCATGCGGCCGAACCCTGGTTCAATCCCCAGCATCACATATGGTCCCCGAGCATCGCCAGGAGTAATTCCTGAGTGCAGAGCCAGGAGTAACCCCTGAGCATCGCAGGGTGTGACCCAAAAAAGCAAAAAAAAAAAAAAAAAAAAATCCAATTTAGGGTCTCACATGTTCCAGGTGTGGCTTTATTTACCCTTTAGCCACATCCCTGGCGCGAGTAAACATGCACTTGATTTGGTTACTTCCAGCAGTGCTGGGGGCTCCGGGAACGAAACCGCAGGCTCTGAAGGTGTTACGCTGCTCCTGGTGGTGCTCAGGGGGCCGTGTGGGATGGGGTGGGCTCAGACCCCCAGGTGTGTGCAAGGACAACACCTCTCCCTAACCGCTGCACTATCTCTCCAGCCCTGGACACTGGTACATTTCTTTTCTTTCTTTTTATTTTTAACTGAATCACAGTGAGATACACAGTTGCAAGTCGTTCATGAATGGGTTTCAGTCACATAGTTCCCTCTGGTCCTTCACCAGCACAGTAAATGTTTTTAATGCATTCTCCGAGACCCCAGTGGACGGCCACTGTGCTTTCTTAGCTGTTTCATTCACTTTCAGAATTACTCTTGGGTCATGAGTGCACTCTGGGTGAGCGCGTTAAGCCTGAAGCCGGGAGCGGCGTTATCGTTGGTGGAGGCGGGCTGTTGCGCGTCGCCACGGGCAGGGAAATGGCTTCTGAAGCTGTTGGGCGCAACAGGCCCGCACTCAAGCCTCGGGGTGGTCCACACGGTGCCGGGGAGTCCATGCACACCTGCCGCCCCGCTCTTCTTCTCCCCCTTCTGCCGGCCGTGGGCTTTTGGGTTATTTCCAGGCGCTGGCTGTGAGCAGAGCGGCCGCGCCTCTGCCGCGCGCCCCAGCGGCTCCTGATTTTCCACCTCGAGGGCCGGGAGATAAGGCCAGATTGTCCTCCCGTGGTTGGGTGGTTGGAGATTCCGACGCTTCACGGGGCGCAGAGGTGCCAGGGTGTAAAACAGCGGTTCCCGGGGCCTCATTTGCATCGCGCTCTTCACCCAGAGCCCGAGGACTTTCTAGGTGGGCATCAGCCCTGCGAAGTTTCCCTCTTCTGGCCAGGGGCTGCTCGGTACGACCCGCCCAGCTGCGTGCGCGCCTCTGCTGTGCCCCCCACCCGGGTCTGGAAGGTTCTTTCTGGCTCCCAGACTCGTCCAGTTTGTGGCTTATGTAGCCTTTCACTTTCTACCGGGTCTCTCTTCCCTCCCACACCTGTGCGGGGGGGGGGGCCTTCACACCTGTGGGGAACCCCCAGGGGCGTGGCTTGGAGGGTGTTGAAGTGGGGGGCGGCTGGTGCCTTTGGAAGCCCTCTAGCGTACCCTCTGCTGCCTGTCTCCTGCCCGTGCGGGGTGTTTGAGGGGGGGCCTCATCCCGCCCCTCCCCATCTCTTTCCCGCTTGGCCAGGGCAGCCGGGATTTTGGAGGGCCCCTCTTGTTGGGGTGGGCCTGCAGGGGCCAAGGGGGCCTCCCGCAACTTTGCCGCCCCCACTTAAGACATCACTTCCGGTGGTTCCTCACCTGCGCCCCCAGGGCCCCTCTCTGCTCCACTGGGCAGCTGCAGGCCCGGCCCTGGTGCTCCCAGGGGGCGGGCGGTGGCAGGGAGGGGGCAGGGTGGGGGGGCCGGAAGCTGCCCGAGCAGATAAGGCTGAGGTCGGGCCTGCGGTGAGACAGTGCGGGGCGCTGCCTCCTCCGCCTGCCTCCGCCAGCCGCCCCCGCACCCTGCGCCTCCGCCCTAGTCGCCCCCGCCGCCCTCCCCACCAGCCCGGGTTGGCATCGGGGCAGGAGACCCCAAGGAGCCGCGGGGGTGGGACTCAGGCCAGCTTCACAGCTCTGCAGCGGGACAGCTGCGGCGTGGCCCAACCTTCACTTTCACAGCTGTAAAATGGGGCGGGGGTCGCTGTCCCATCGCAGCCAGCGGGACCGACCCAAAGCCAAGATTCTGTTTGCTGGTCTGGCTGCATCACCTTCACCCCCTGCAACCCCTGGGGTGTCTGAGTCTGGAGAGGCCCCTGGGCAGCCGCTGTTGCCAGCCCTGGGGTGCCAGCTCCAGCTCGGCCAGCCTGGTTCAACGTGCCACCTGCAGGCAGGGCACAGTTCCCGAGAACAGGAAGGAGAGAGGGACCCCGGGAGCGCAGGAGCGCATCTGAAGCTGAGGTGGGGAACAGGTCTCCAGCCGCAGGGGCTTTGGGAAGGCGCGGGTTTCCTCATCCGCACAGCGGGGGTAATAATCTAGTCCCTTGCTGCAAAGCTGCTGAGACCAACGAGACCAGGCTCCAAGCAGGGCTGGGCTCTCGGAAGCACATTTTTCCGCTGGGAAGTCTCATCCTCGAGGGCAGCTTTCTCTCCCCTGCTTAGGTTCTGTTATCCAGGGGTTGAGACCTAGATCGGGAAGGTCCGCTCCACTCCCGGGTTCTGACCCAGGAGCCGCTCCAGGCCTCCAGCTGTGTGCAGGCCGTATGCTGGCTTTTATCAGCTGTTTTCATGGGCTCCTGAGACTTCAGTTGTTTTTTATTTTTTTCTTCTGGGTTTTGGGCTACACCCAGCGGTGCTCAGGGATCATTCCTGAGGGCTCAGTGGACCATATGGGATGCTAGAGATCACACGAGCAAGGCTACCGCCCTACCTGTTGTTCCGTCACTCTGACGGCCAGGGCTGGGTTTTCTGATACTGACCTCTGCACCAGGAGCAGCTGACAGTGCTGATGAAGACCACGTAGAAAAGGCGTAAATGTATTTTTTTTCTTTTTTTTTGAACCCCACCTAGCGGTGTTCAGGACTTACTTGTGACTCTCTGCACTCAGGGATCACTCCTGGTAGGGTCCAGATGACTTTATGGGATGCCAAGAACTGAACCCAGATCAATCATGTCCAAGACAAATGCCTGCTGGTGTGAAGTCCCTGAAGAGCCAGAAAAGGACCAGGAGCTCCCACTGGGCAGCACTGTCAGAGACCCGAGGCCAGACACAGCCTGCACCCCTTGCTCAGGTCCCTGGCACCCCCATGTGGTCCCCTGAGCTCCACTAGGGGTCACTCCTGAGCACCAAGTGCTGAGCACTTCTGGCTCTGGCTGCCTCAGCCCCCCAGCCCAAGAAAAATGCCTCTAGGGGGTCTGAGTGATAGCACAGCAGGGGAGGGCATTTGCCTTGTAAGTGGTCAACTGGGTTCGATCCTGGCATCTCATATGGTCCCCTGAGCACCGCCAGGAGTAATTCCTGAGTGCAGAACCAGGAGTAATCCCTGAGCATTGCTGGGTGTGATCCCCACCCCCCCCACACACACACACACACCAAAAATCCTCCAGGTTGGGGGCGGAGAGATAGCCCAGCGGGTAGGCGTTTGCCTTGCACACGGCCGGCCTGTGCTGGCCTGGGTTCGATCCCCCGCATCCCATATGGTTCCCTGAGCACTGCCAGGAGTAATTCCTAGTGCAGAGCCAGGAGTAACCCTTGAGCATCGCCGGGTGTGACCCAGAAAGCAAAAAAAAAAAAAAAAAAAAAGCCTCCAGGTTCTTTTCCAAGCCAGGTGGGGCCGCTAAGGTTCTCTGCAGCCCAGTGGACAGGACTCTTGGGCTCTCTCTGTGTGGCTGCTGGCCCGGCTGCCCCCAGCCTCAGTTCCCCATCGCTGTCACAGGGATAAGAAGCTATAATGGCCAGGGTGCCACGCGTGTTGTGGATGCGCTGGGTCTGGGAAAGCAGAGAGTCCCTGACAACTGTGTCTCAGCAGAGGTGCCCGGTGTGGGCAGGCGGTGCCGAGTGGGGCTCCCCGGCTGGGGATACAGCACAAGGGCCAGCTCACACTTTGCATGGGGGGCCTGAATTTCATCCTTGTCACCATTCGGTTCCGCCAAGCCCTGCTAGAAGCTAGAAGTGTGTGACTCCTTCCAGGAGTCACACACCCAGCACGGCTGGGGTTGCCCAACCTTCCCCCAACAAAGTGGGGAGTCCTTCCAGACAAGGCATGGGGCCCCCAGGATCCCAGAGAGAGAACCTGGGGACATGGCTGGGAACCCCGACTCTGGTGCTCTCCCAGATCAGGATAGGTCAGAGTGAGGCCAGGGGCCCCAGAGTACAGAGACGAGCGGAGGTTCTCACCGCCTCCTGCAGGTGAAAGGAAAGGCAGGCAGGAAGTGGGGGCTCTTGCGAGGAGGAGGTGGGGGGGCCCCGAGAGCACCCTGAGGCCCATTCCCATGGCCTTCCTTGTCCCTCTTGGCCGGGTTTCAAGGTCTCACAAATGGGGAAACCGAGGCCCAGAGCCAGGAGGCCTTGATGCTTGCTGTCTCTTCTGCCTGCTGGCGCCCAGGTTCCCCATGTGACAGCCATTGTCTCACAGTGACGCCCCGTGGGGCAATGACCCAACATCACTGACCCCGGCCGTGTGCTCCTGAGAGCATCGCGCCTGGCCGGAGGCAGCTGGCCAGGAAGTGTTGTCGGGGCCAGGCCTGGGTGAGCAGCGCTTCCGGATGCCCCTGCAGGGAGGTAGTGAGCCCACTAGCTCAGGAGGGCTGCAGGTTGAGTGCCCACGTCTCCAGCAGGGCACCCCAAGGTGAACAAGCTGGGGCGGGACCGCTGAGGTCCTGGGGAGGTGGCTCATTAGGGCCCCAAGCGCACCAAATGCTTCTCAGATTCTTTATTGTGTCTTGGAAATGCCCACAGAGGGGCCAGAGCCATAGCATAGCCGGGAGGGCGTTTGCCCGGCACGCTGCCAACCCAGGATCCATCCCGGCATCCCACATGGTCCCCGAGCACTGCCAGGAGTGGGCAGAGCCAGGAGTAACCCCTGGACATCGCTGGGTGTGATCCAAAAAAGGAAAAAGCCTACTG
Source organism: Cryptotis parvus (assembly GCA_021461705.1). NCBI lineage: Eukaryota > Metazoa > Chordata > Mammalia > Eulipotyphla > Soricidae > Cryptotis > Cryptotis parvus. Next base: position 25,954 of record JAJIBD010014198.1, read on the forward strand.
AGGGTTGGAGTGAGCGACGGCACAGCAGGGCGGGCGTTTGTTCCATCTCCAGCGTTCTATGAGCCGAGCACTGAACACTGCGGGTGTGACAGAGCAAAACACAAGAAGGTCTCCAGATGTGTCCTTCCTTTAGGAGTCCGTACCCGGCAGGGCGGTGGGGTGGAAGGAGAGTGTGGGTGAGTGTGGCGGGTGGTTTGGAGCAGCCAGTGGACCTGGGGCTCCCTCTGGCCTTGCGTGAGTCCGGAGCTGGTGCTCTCTCCCTGGCTTCTTGCCACCTTCTCCCAATGTTTTTTTTTTTTTTTTTAATTTTTGGGTCACATCCGGCAATTCTCAATGATTACTCCTGGCTCTGCACCCCGGAATCACTCCTGGCGGTGCTTTAGGGAGCCACGTGGGGTGCCTGTGACTGAGCCCAGCTTGCCGGGGTGCAAGGCAAGCGCCCCACCTGCCGTGTGTTGCTCTGGCTCCTCCCAATGTGTTTTTCAATGTGCTCACAGCTAAAGTCCCTGCCCTCTGCGGCCGCTGGCTGGGAACCGCCAGAGCCCGGAGAGGTTGGGGTGCTGCCCCGGCTAGGGTCCACCCCCGCTCCACTCCTGCTTGGCCCTTTCACCGTCCCACGCGTCTGGGCTGCCCAGCCCACATGTCCTGCCTGGAGTTCACCTCCCCGAGACTCCCTCACCCCCTTGGGGTCCTGTCCACTCTGCCAAAGGAGTCGGACCTTTCAGTTCCTGGAGGAAACCCCTAGGGATTTCTGTGTGCCCAGGAGACCCTGAGACCAGGCGAGCCCAGTGTCCAGGATCAGCCTAGAGAAGGGTCATCAGATGCCCCGGGGAGCCTCTGATGGGCCTCAGGAGATGCCCGGTCTGGGCCCTGGCCAGGGATCAGGGGAGGGACCGCATCAGGGCGCTGGGGCTGCTGCCAGCCTGGCCCCCGTGCCCAGGGTAGGGAAGTTTCTTATTTCTCCTGCTCTGACTTCCCCCTTTGATCTGTTATAGCCATGAAATGCTCTGCTCTCTTCTCTTTTCCTGGCTGTCCCCGGGGCTGCAGGAGCTTCTCAGGCTCAGAGCCGGGGCCTCGCCGACTCCCGTCTTCTTCCAAGGGGTGAGCTGGGGAGGGCTGGGGAAGGGACGTGAGCCGGCTGGGCGGACAGGGTGAGGAGGGGGCCCTGGCTAGCCAAGGGTGATGGCGATGGACCCCTGGGATGGGCTGAGTCTAGTCTTAGGGCTGTGGCCAGGCAGAGGGTGTGGCCGGTGTGGCCTGTCGGCAACCATCTCCCTGGGGTCCTGAGGGTGGCAGGCTCTGGGCCAACGGCCGCCCTGGGGATGCGGCTAATTAGGTGTGGAGGGGCAAGGCCCAGCTCCAACCAGCCAGTGGTGACTCCTTCTGACCCCTGACCCTATATTCTGATTCAACCATGGCCAGAGCAGGTCAGGGGACGGGGCCAAGGGCTCAGAAGAAGGCAGGACACGCAAAGCCCGGGAGAGCTTCACTTCCCCTCAGGACCCGTCCCTCGAGGTCTGGACCCGTGAATGAGGGCTGCTGTCCGGCTTCAGCGGGCGAGTGACCGGCGTTTGGACCACCGCTCTGCGCCGTGCGGTGCTTGTGGTGATGGGCTGTTGGCGTTTTGCAATGAGTCGGGGTGGGAGGCTGCGCACACAGGCTTCCTGTGGTGGCCGGGCGCTTCCTGTTTTCTCAGGCGCCGACTTGCTGCGCCGATGTGGAAAGAGGCAGCTGCAGCGGGTGGCTCCAAGCTGGGCGCCCTGGCCCTGCCCAGAGGGGCTCCGTGGCGCCGGCACCGGCCAGGCCCCAGCCCAGTCACGGACGGTTTGAGTCACCCACCCCACCCCAGACCCCCAGCGTTCCTGTCCCAGCAGGGCTCTAGGAGGTCAGAGGTCTCCTGCGGAGAGCTCCAGGCGGAGCTGGGCACGTGGCTCTGGTCAGCGCTTCTCTGGGTCACGGAGGGCCTTTGGCCTCCTTGACCCACTGCAGCCTGGGTTGTGGTGCCCAGAGGCTAAACTCACCGTCCACGGCTGCTCTGTTTCTGACAGCCATTGAGTTTTCGCCCTTTTTTAAATGAAGTAAAATAGGTTTATTGAAAGAAATTTACTTAGAGAAATGGGGGAGAGAGGGGGAGAGAGGGAGAAAGAGAGACAGAGAAAGAGAGAGAGAGAGAGAGAGAGAGAGAGAGAGGGAGAGAAGGGAGAGAGAGGGAGAGAGAGGGGAGAGACAGGGAGAGAGAGAGGGAGAGAGAGGGAGAGAGATGCATACTCAAGAGAGAACAGATGTTCTCCAGGGGAAATGCTCATCCATTGAGTTTTGTGTCCCAACACCCAACAGCCTCAGTGTTGGGGATCAGGTGAGCCCCGGCCCTGAGCCCTCACAGGTGGATCTGGCCAAGGCTGTGACAGGGAAGGGCGGCCTGCCAGGCAGGGTCAGACTAGAGCAAGGCCGAGAGTCAGCTTAGCAGGCAGAATCGATGGAGTTGAGTCGCGACGAGGTGGACCTGGAAGGACTCACAGAAGTGGGGGAAAAAGTTTAGGGAACTCCTTTCATCCCACAAATCTTAGGCTAGACCTAGCTGTTACATACACTCACACACATTCACACACAGTTACATACACTCACACACATACGCAACTCCACACACAATCACACAACTCTCTCACATGTTCTCACAGATAATGCACTCAGACACCACACCCACATTCACCACACACTTACACAGTTATACACACTCATACACAACTCATACAGTCACAACTATCACACTCACACACAATACACTCAAACACGCATTCATTACACATAATTACACATACTCATACTCATACACATACACAACTCATACACGATCACACAACTTTCACATATTCTCACACATAATACACTCAGACACACTCACACATTCACCATACACTTACATAGTTACACACACATACACAACTCATTCAGTCACAACGCCTCACACATAATACACTCAAACACACAACTCACACATTCACTACATACAATTACACATACTCACATACATGCACAACTCATACACAATCACGCAATTCTCACACACTCTGATACACACTCACTCACACATAGAGTTTTCATATCACTTGTATCACTGTCTTCCCGTTGTTCATCCATTTGCTTGAGCAGACACCAGTAACATCTCCATATGTCCTGTCATGTGCTAGTGTAGCCCAAGGGCATCTGCTCACTCCAGGAACAGGAAGAGCCTCAGACCATTCCTTCAGGTCATGGGAATAAGGTCCATCATTGTTACTGGTTTTGTGTGTGTTTGTGTGTGTATGAGTCTTCACATACACACACATAGACTCATGTACTCACGGACACAGCACTCTCACGTATTCACATACACTCACACACACACACGCAGACAGACACACACTCACACTCACACACCAGCGCCCATCCTTTCTCTGAGGGAAGGCGGTGATTTGGAAGCGGGGTAACCCTTTCCACAGCTGGGGCGAGGGTGCCCATGGGCAGCTCCCTGTCCCCTCTTCATGCCTGTCACCCCCACCCCCCGGGTCTTCCAGCCAGCCCCGCCCGCGTCACCCCCACCCCGGGTCTTCCAGCCAGCCCCGGCCCCTTCCCAAACGCCTGCTTTGTTTTGATGGTTGCAGCAAGAAGGGCCGGGAGATGACTTGGCTTTCTGTCACCTGCCCAGGCCTCTGGCCCTACAGGAAGTTCCTTCTTCACAGGGGGCAGGACCTGAGCCTCCCAGAGCCGAGCCCACTCCCACTCTGGCGCAGGGGTTCTGAGCTGTGCCCCCGCCAGCCTGGCCCCTGTCTCCAAGCTGGCCCCTCATTGAGCGCCCTAGGTTGGCTCTAACCAACCAGATCTTGGGCATCCCAGGACCCCTCAAGTCCAGCCTGAGGAAGCTCCATCAAACCCGCCTCTCCCCTCCCCTTCCGTGCCCTGCCTGGGTCCTTGCACCAGCCCAAGTGCTGAGCCGGCAGCCCGGCAGCTGCCGCCGCCCCAGACCCAGCTCTAAATACGCCTCGTGTGGCAAGTCATCAAGTTCTGGCCCAGCTGCATTACCTCAGCGACCACAGGCCGAGGCTCCTCAGTGGGGGACCCACTGGCCTGGCCTCCCCCACCCAGGTCAGGCTGGTCTTCATGTGTCCGACCCCCCCCCCCCCCAGGCTTTGACGTCTGCTCCTGCTCAGACCTGGATCCAAGCCCCAGAGGGCCGCACCATCACCGGCCTGCGCCGCACGGGACCAGTGGCTATTTACAAACCGAAACCAGGAGAAGTGAAGTGGCTCCAGCCCTGCCCCCCACCTCGACTCCATCCCCAAGCCCTCCCCCGCTCCATCTTCCTCTTTCCTTCCGCAGCCTCCAGCCTCCCACTGCCCTGCCCGAGCTCGGCCAGGCCGCCCCAGGCCCACAGATGCCAGCCCCGGGGTCCCCTTCTCCCCTTCAAGACCAGGCTCCCATCTGGGCCTGGGGAGCAGCCCCCTCAAGCAGCCGGGCCTACCCTGCCCATTCCCGCAGCTCTCGGTTCCCCTTGCTCTTGAAAGGCTCCTGCGCCATGGCGGCCGCTGTGGCTCAGGCCCTTCCGCCTCCCAAACAGCCCAGCAGGGGCTGAGGGTCCTGGGTGAAGGCGGGAGCTGCAGAGCCCCAGTGAGGCCCCGACCTTCTCCTTGGAAGCCGCGATGTGGCCACCTGGAGGGATGGAAGCCTCCGGGCACCCTGACAAGGACAGGAGCGGGGCTCCTGTCCAGCAGAGGCCAACAGCGCTCTGTGACCTCTGTCGTCCCAGGGAAGGCTCTGCCCATTCTCCTGAGTCCAGCCCTGGCAACAGCCCTGTCCAGCCTGGCAGCTGGCGGCTGGGGCAGCCTTGGCTACACTGAGCCGCACAGTGAAGGGCCACCCTGGCCCTGTGCTGGCCGATTCTTCTGGAAAACCCGAAACCTTCTGGTTAGGGTTGGGTCAGAGTTAGGAAATGCCGCCATTGCCTCCAGTCCTGAGAAGACGGCTAAGTGACAAACTCCTGAGAGCTCCCAGAGGGAAACTGAGTCTGCGGGGTGCTTCTGGGGGCAAAGGGGGACCCCTCTGGAGGAGCGCTGAAGGACTGGAAAGGGTTTCCTGGCTGGGCAGGGATGGCAGACTAATACTGACTCATAGCCCTGTGCCTCGGCGCCTCAGCCCAGGAAGGGATCCTGCCTTCCTCTGGGGCTGCTGAACTCCTAGGCATCCGTCAGAGCCCATGGACACACCATAGCATGACCGGACCAGGATGATCTGGTGGCTCCTCACCTCCTTTTTCCCCGCTAAGACCCAAGCCCAGGCCTCAGGCTCTTAGACCACAGGGCCCTCAGGGGCCCCACCCGAGCAGGCGGCTGCTCCCGGCCTCCAGCCCCCGCTGTCCCTTGCTCCAAAAGCACTGTTTCCCTTTTCTGGGTGACCACACGCTGTGCACAGGGAATTTCCATCTAAGCCTGATTCATCAGGCCCCTCACACAGTTAACTCCTTCTAGGTCCTGGGCCACTTGCTCCCGCACCCTGCCCCTCTGCAGGCCCGCCCCCATTGGACTCCTGGGCAGTACCACACTGGCCTTGGGCTCCCCAAGTCAGTCCTGTTCTCTGGGCACTGGGGAGGCCCAGAGGGTCTAGCCCTGGACTCCTGCCCTGGCAGCGCTCTCCATTCTGCGACCCTGAGCACTGTTAGCTCAGTCCCTTTTCTCATCTTCTGTTTTTTTTTTTTTGGGGGGTGAGGGAGGCCACAGCTCATAGTGCTCAGGGCCGACTCTCAGTTCAGGGCTGGGGGCGGCTCTTGGGGGTGCTCCGGAGACCATGTGGTTCTGGGGATGGAGTCTGGGGCTCCCCGCATGCACGCAGGCCCCGAGCTGTCTCTCCGCCGCCCCACTCTCATCTGTAAAGTCGTGCTTCTGCCAAGCCCAGGGTGGGAGCCCACCCATGGGAGACCAGCAACAACCCCCTGTTAGGTGGGAAGTCCAACGCTTTGGAGCTTGGGTCCCACACGTCGAGGCCCGGTGCCAGCCCAGCAATGAACTGTGAGAGGCCTCGAGTCTCCGACTCACCCACTGAGTCACTGCCCTGCTTTGGAAGGAGCGCCGTCCCCCGCCTAGGAACCCCCCCACACAGTCCGTCTTTTTGGGGGGCTTCTCTCTCCTAGCAGCGGGTTTCTCGTAGAGAGCTGGGTGGGGCCTTGCGGGAGAGAGGGGAGGCTGTTGCCGCTCGGGCTCCCCTGTGGCCCCGCTTTCTGGCTCCCTGCCTTCGCCTTCTCAGTTTTTCCAAGGCGAGGGAGGAGGAGGAGGAGGTGCTGATGGGAAGGTCTGAAGGAGCCCCGAGTTCCCGGGACAGAGTCCAGCCCCTGGGATGCCGCGCCGACACTTCAGCCTGCCTGTCACTCGGTGTCTCCTGAGCCAGAGGGAGCAGACTCCTGAGCCCATTTTACAGATGAGGTCACAGAGGCCCAAGAATGATCCCCCACCCCGCCATGGGACAGTGAAGGTGGTCCCAGGCCAGGACTCAGCCCCCAGTTTGCTGGCCACATTCTTCACCTCCACCAGGCCCAGAAGGGACAGCTGGAGGCCACCAGGAAAAGGGGTCACTGATGGTCCCCCTTCAGCTCTCTGGGACTCCAGGACACCCAGTTCTCTCCCAGCCCTTTGAAGAACGCCGGGCAGGGATGGGTGGACGCGGCCTCCCCGGGGCCTCTCTCTGGAAGGGAGGGCCGTAGCTGTCCCGGGGCAGAACCTGGGGGCTGAGAGAAAGGGCCAGAGAGGGGCTCGGGTGGGGTTTCCGGGCGCCCGTGCTCCAGAGCCGGTGGGTGCTGTCCGTGGTGAGCAGCAGGAAGTTGCTGTGGGTGGTGGCGAGTTTGAGGTGCCGGAGGCTGAGTGATGTGGCCAGGAGGTGAGATCCCCGTCTGCAGGTCTGGCCAGTGTGTCTGGGAGCAGCCCCTGGGTGGGGGTGGGGCTGTCAGGCAGCGTGGCGCGTGCCTCTGGAGGGGACAGTGGGCGGTGGGGAGCTGGGAGAGTGAGTGACTTGGGGGGCTGGAGACACAGAGAGAGAAAGAGAAAGGAGCGTGGGAGGGGGCAACTAGGGGGCAGCCTGGAGGAGGCGGCCCTCGACAGACAGGCTTCAGGGTGTGTGTGGTGAGCTGTGAGCTGAGGTCCAGGCAATAGAGACTGTCCAGGAATGGGCTTCTTGGGTGGAAAGGCTGGCGGAGCTTATGTGTATGCAGGGGGTGGGGGCTCCAGCGCAGCCCCCCCAAGGGCGTCAGCTCCAGCTGTTGGACAAAGGGGAGCTAAGGCCGACTTTCAGGGAGGAGACGCCCACGGGAGCCATCTAGGCTGCAAGTGGCCTCTCACCCAGCTGGGGCCCGCCTGCCCGGCCCCACCCGGCACGTCCTTTCCTCCTTTGGCCTTACGGGTTATGGGAGCTGTGGGGGTGGGGCGGGCAAATGCCTCCCCTCCTGTCCAGGCCCCTGCGTGCTGCCTGGCAGATGTGGGCTCCAGCCTCCCCTGACCCACTTCTGAGCCCCTGGAGTCCTCAGCTAGACCCCACCAGGAGAGCAGAGCACCCAGCACCCACGTGAATGAGAGGAGGCACCCAGCTGACACCCCCCCCCGCCCAGTCACCTCCACCCTAGGACCCCCCAGGCCCCTCAGCTCTGCCCTTTCCCTTCCTGCTGCGGGGTGCCTCGGCTCAGCCCACAGCCCCTCTCCTGAGCCAGAGCACGGCGGGAGGGCGCTTGCCTTGTAGGCAGCTGACCTGGGTTTGATCCCTGGCACCCCTGGTGGTCCCCTGAGCCCCACCAGGAAGGATCCCTGAGCGCAGGGCCAGGAGTCAGCCCTGAGCACAGCCAGGTGTGGCCCCAAACAACCCCCCCCCAGATATCTGTCACACCTAGGGCCTGTGCCCCCCATTGTAGGGCACGTTGGGTGACGCCCTACTGAGCCTTAGCCTCCGGCTACACTTGGCTTATGTGAAGAGCTGCTCCCTGCCTTCAGGGAATCTCCGGAGCAGACACAGTGGGAGTTTGGGCAGAATTGGATTGATTTTATAATTTTATATGGCATAAATATTTTTATAATGAACATTAGGATACTCTTCTTGCTCCCACGGGTCCCCATGAGAGACAGACATGTAGATATTCCAAGAGTACTTGGCCATGTTGGGTCAACCATAATGTAATCGGTTCTCCTAGTTGAAAGAGACATGCCAGTGTGCCTCCGGGCAAACTGACGTGTCTCTGATTCTAAAGGCAATGCCAAAATGAATTATTCTGATGGATTTGGACCTTAGTGGGTTCTAGAATCAGCAAGATTCTATATATTCATGAATATATAGAATTCATGGCAAAAAAGTATTAATGCCATTAAAACTGGTTATATATTCATGGTAAAAAGTATTCATGCCTATTTTTACAAATTACGTTCTGAACTGCTTTCTGGTTCAGAGATGCGGCCCCTCCCCACTCTGCTAGGGAGAGTTTTGCCTCAGTAAATCAGGTCTGACTTTTGCAAAGCTTGAGCCTGAGCAGTAGGGCCCACCTGAAGATCTGCATTGGAACACAGCCATTTACCTGGCTTCATCTCTAGGTAGCCCAGCCCAGCATGGGCTGACTGGAAGGTTTTGGCGGGCTTCTATCTATAAAATGAGCTAGGAGAAAAGAGAAAGGCCCTTTTGCCATTTTGGCTTCTCCTTACTCTCTGCTTCTCCTCTCCGCTTCTCCGTTCTCTTCCCTGTTAGGCCTCAGCACGTGGTAGCAGTCATCTTGGCCTAGGATCCTAAACCTACATGTGGCCAGGGCCCAGCTATGAACCTAAGTCCGGGATTTTTCCTGTTGTGGATTGTATACCAGAACCTGTGAGAGTAAAGCCTTTTAAAACTGCACTGGCGGGCCGGAGTGATAGCCCAGCGGGTAGGGCGTTTGCTTTACACGCGGCCGCCTATGCCGGCCCGGGTTCGATCCCCGGCATCCCATATGGTCCCCCGAGCACTGCCAGGAGTAATTCCTGAGTGCAAAGCCAGGAGTAACCCCTGAGCGCCGCCGGGTGTGACCCAAAAAGCAAAAAAATAAATAAATAAATAAATAAAAAATAAAACTGCACTGGATTCCTGAGTCTGGAAATCGCACCCTGGTATTGTTGGGGACCCCAGCGGCTCCCGACAGGTGAGGCTGTTTACTCTCAGTGGAGAGGTCTGGGGCTCCACGCAGTGTCAGAGGTTACTCCTGGCTGTGCTCTGGGGAGCACAGGGCCTGTACCCCCAGTAGAGACAAACTCCCATCTGTACCGGGGCAGGGTGCAGAACCCAGCCCAGGAACCCCCCATAAATATTGGGGGCTGTTTTGTGCATTACTGGCTCTGATCAGCTCTGAGGGGCCCAGGTTGGGCCCCAGGAGCCTCTTATGGTGTCTCAACCCCGGGAGGAAGTTGCGAGATGACCGTCTGTGTCCTCAGGCCCAACACTCTGGGGGGTGCCTTCACAGGTCCTGCTCTGAGACCTGCATCCCTATGCTGAACGCCCATGGTGGACGACTGGAAAGGCCATTCTGGAATGTTCCAGCTCATCTAGACTGAGCTTGTGGGGTCTGTGAGCTCAGGGGTGTGTGTCCCCTGCCAATTCAGCTTGGACGGCACAGCACCCACGCTTTCCTGTTGTCCGCCCACTGTGAGGTTGCAAGAGCGCCCAGCTGCCCCCACCAGTGGCTCAGCTCGGCACTGCCCGCCTTCTGCCGCCTGGGGTGGCCTGCCCCCTGGGACCAGCCCCTAAGGGTCCTGCTGGACCTTGGGTGTGCAAGCAGTCCTGTCAGGTGCTGTGGAGGGGAGGGGACGCCTCTGGGCCCGTGGGACAACATGGAGCCCCCTCTCTCTGCTCTGCCTTCTCTCTCCACATCTGCGCCCATCTCAAAATTGGAAACGCAGCAACCTAAAAACAGACATGAGGCATGTCAGTTATATTTCGATAACAATAAAACACAACTCCTTTGACCTCAAAAGAAGTGACTCAAGAATTCTTCGCCTAGGGCTGGAGAGATAGGACAGCAGATAAGGCACTTTGGGTTCAACCCCCCCATCAAATATGGTCTCTTGGGGGCCGGAGCGATAGTACAGTGGGTAGGGCATTTGCCTTACACGCAGCCAACCCAGCATCCCATATGGTCCCCCGAGCACCGCCAGGAGTAATTTCTGAGCGAAGAGCCAGGAGTAACCTTTGAGCATTTGGGTGTGACCCAAAAGAAAAGAATATGGTCTCTTGAATGCCGGGGGGAGTGACCCCTGAGCCATGAGCCAGTAATGAGTCCTGTGCATCGAGCCAGGATGATCCCTGAGCACTGAGCCAGGAGTAAACCCTGCGCTCTGCTGTGTGTGACCCCAAACAAAAACAAAAGGACCCCTCTGCAGTGAGCGCAAAGCTGGGGCTCAGCGGTGGGCAGGGCCCGTGTCTTGCATTAAACCTGACTTCCAACCTGCCACCACCTGATTAAGAGAGAAAATTACAAATAAGGGATAAAATGTGCCTGAGCACCAACACAGAAAGTAACAAAACATGCAGCGTCTCTTCTAATGCGCCGAGAAAGACATTGTTTGCAGTGACAAAATTGGAGGACTCTTCATGTCATTTTTTTTTTTTGGGTCACACCCAGCAATGCTCAGGGATTACTCCTGGCTCTGCATTCAGGAATTACTCCTGGCAGTGCTGGGGGCCATATGGGATGCCGGGATCGAACCCAGGTTGGCTGCGTGCAAGGCAAACGCTCTCCGTGCTGGACTATCACTCTGGCCCTTACTCCTGCCTCTGTGCTCAGGGATCACTTTAGGCAGGACTTGAGACCACAAAGGGTAGCAGTGGCTGAGCCCAGCTTGGCTGCATATAAGGCAAGCGCCCTACCCACTGCGCTATCTCTTTGGCCCCATGTGTTCTACCGTTTGAGCCACATCCCACTGAAACAGACTTTTGCCTCCATTGTTCTCATTGAAGTCAGAAAGTGGGGGGCTGCATTCTTCTCTCCGCATGCGGGAGGCCACAGAGCTGCCCCTATTCTCACCCTTCCCTCCAGACCCAGACTTACTGTTCTTGGGTCCAGAAAATGACAGCTAACTCAAACCCCTACCGGCCAGATGCTCACCTCCAACTTCCCCAGAATAATAATGAGAACGAACAAACAGAAACCACCACCCTTTGACTCCGAGTCGCAGCGCCAAGTTCTACTGAAAGGTTGGTCAGCACCGCTGTGATGCAGTCTTAAAGCACTTAACTCCACTTTGGGTCATGGTTTAAGAAAAAACATGCCAGACCCCAAGAGCATAAACGTAAGCGCCCAGACATCGGGCCACAGATAATGGGATATTTCCAGAAATTGGGACAAGTAGGACGTGGAGTGACAAGTGACGAGTGATGAATCTTCACAACTATTTTGAGGCTTGCACCTGACCCTGTGGCTTGATGTTTTGAAAACTAAAAGGCCAGAAGTCCAGATGGAGCTCATTGCCCAATTTGCTTCCGTCCTTTGCTTTGGCTTAGATAAGAGCAGGAAAGCAAGAACTCATCCTGCATATGTGACGCTCAGAGTGTATAAAATGCAAAGGCATCAGAGTCTCGGGTTCCGGGTCTCTAAGGCTCGTGAGCCTCATGCAGTGCTGAGCCCCTTCCCGTCCCTATCAATCTTGTTATGCTTTTGTCTGACTCTTGGTGTCTGTTTGGCCTGGACGTATGTTTGCATTTGTGTAAATGTATATGTATCATTAAACACGGTGTCATTTGTAATACTGAAGGACCTGAAACGGCCCTAATGTTCAGCAATAAGACAAATAAAGTTTTCATTTGTGGGTTTGGTGTGTTTCTTTGAGCCACACCCTGTGACGCTGGAGCTTTGGGTACTCAGAGATAGCCGGGACTGGGCCTTCCTCACATAAAGCAGGTGCAGTGGCCACGTGAGCACCTTTCCTGGCCCCAGAGGAGAATCGGCTTCAGTCACAAGTGAACAGTGGCGGGAATGGTCCACCGTCCACACAACAACTTGCCACTCTTATGACCACAGCTGGTGGTGCTTAGAGGTGGATCTCGGTCTGTGCTCCAAGGGTCATTCCTGGTTGTGCTCAGGGGACCATGCAGTGCTGGGGCTCAATCCAGAGTCCCCGCGCTCTGGCATGACCCTTACACCACCTTAGTTAAGGGCGTTTCCATAAGCAGCAAAACTGCAGGCCAAAAGGGGAGAAATGACTTCTGAGAGTGTGATTCTTGGAGAGGAGGGAGGGGGACATTGAGGTTATTTGGGGCTGCTTCCGAAGGGCCACACCAGGCGATGCTCAGGGGTTCCTCCTAGCTCTGCACTCAGGAATCACCTCTGGTGGTGCTCAGAGCACCATGTGGGATGCGGATTGAACATGGGCCAGCTGTGTGCAAGGCAAGTGCCCTCCCCACTGTACTATCGCTCTGATCCCGCTTTATGATTCTTTTAAAGCTGTGCATAAATCACATAGTTTTGTGCAAATGTGCAGGAATGAGCTCGCTCATGATCTGAAACTAGCTCAGGGCTGGCACTGAAGCTCAGAGGTAGAACACTTGTCTTGCGTATGTACGGTCCTGGGTGGGATTCCCAGCACCTTCTGGTCTGCCAAACACCAGCAGGAGTGGCCACTGAGCATCACGCCAGGAGTAAGTCCTGAGTTTTTCTGGTGTGGCCTAATTCCCTTCAGCCCCCAGCCCCAACATGCATGCACAGCGTGCACGCACACACACACACACACACACACACACACACAATCCCAGGACCTAGAGGGGCTTAGAGTGCTCGAGTCCCCACAGGCCTGCAGCACCCTGTCCGCTGCCTCTGGCTGGCAGCTCTGCTGGGCGATTCTCAGCACTGTAGACAATTCTGGGCTGCCCAGCAGGTGGGCTGTGGAGGCACCACATGAAAGAGACCCCAGTAGGGGCTGGAGTGGTTACACAGTGGGTAGGGCGTTTGCCTTGCATGCAGCTGACCTGGTTTGGCATCCCATATGGTCCCCTGAGCATGGCCAGGAGTAATTCCTGAGTGCAGAGCCAGGAGTAACCTTTGAGCATCGCTAGGAGTGACCTAAAAGCAAAAGAAACAAAAACAATAAGACAGGGACCCCAGAAAATGCTACCACTGGAAACTGAGTTAGTGCCACAGCCAGAAAGAGCAATCCCAAACAACATTGTGTGTGAAGGCCACAGCAAGCCCCCAGGGAACACAACATCTACCATGGACCTCAATGAGATCCTCAAGGAAGGAGCACAACGCCTGGGGAGCACCAAGACTGAGCGTGCGACCCAGGCCATGGCCCCAGCAAGCCCCACACAAATCAATGTCAGTCGTGGGGGAAACGGGGACTGGAAAGACAGACCAGCAACTTCCGCTAGTGGAGTACTACAGAGCTGTACAAAAGGACCAGTAAGACTCTGTGATCTCAGGTCGTTGGCGAGTTTAGGACACAAAGACACAATAAAGCACCAAGGAGAAGTCCAGTGCGCTAAGTTGGTGTGAAAAGATCAAAAGTGCTCATCTTCCTCTGTGGTCATCCTGGGCCAACCTCTAGAAAAATGACACGAGACTCAGGTGACAGGAGGTGGTGGGGCCTCTTCAAGGGGGAACCAGACAGCTGTTTCCCTTTTTTTATACCTTTGGAGGTTGACTTGTGAGCATATTTTCCAATCTCTCTCTCTCTCTCTATATATATATATTTATTTTTATTATTATTTTTATTATTATTATTATTATTATTATTATTATTATTATTATTTGCTTTTTGGGTCACACCGGCAATGCTCAGGTGTTTCTCCTGGCTCTGCACTCAGGAATTACCCCTGGCAGTGCAGGGGACCATATGGGATGCCAGGGATCGAACCCAGGCCGGCACAGGCCGGCCGCAAGGCAAACGCCCTACCCACTGGGCTATCACTCCGCCCCTATTTTTTTTTTTTAAAGAAAGAGTTGAAGTAATTTTGCAGGGCTAGAGCCATAGTACAGTAGTACAGTAAGGAGCTTGCCTTGCATGTGGCCAACCCAGGTACAATCCGTATGGTGCTCTAAGCCCGCCAGAGTGATCTCTGAGTTCAGAGTCAGAAGAAAAGCCCTAAGACCACTAGGTGTGGTCACCCCCCACACCCCCAAAAAACAGTAATTTTGCACCTTTATTTATTCCCTGTAACCAATTTCTTTTTGTTTTCCTTTTTGGGGGCTGCACCTGGAGGTGCCCAGGGGACCATAGCGGGCGCTGGTCCTTGAGCCTGGCCCGGTTGTGTAAGCCACGTGCCCACCCGTGGTCCCATTGCTCCAGCACTAAGCCCATCTATTTTTTTTCTCTTTTTGGGTCACACCCGCAATGCTCAGGGGTTACTCCTGGCTCTCACTCAGGAATTACTCCGGCGGTGCTCAGGGGACCATATGGGATGCTGGGATCAAACC
>JAJIBD010014199.1:0-19785 GCA_021461705.1 Cryptotis parvus
AATCTCAGACACAAGGGGCAGAGCGGCTACTGTCTCTCCCCTGTGGTCAGCTGATCATGAGTTCTAGCCCTGGCCCATCAAGCAAGTTCTAGCCCTGGCTTGCCATCCCAACAGAGCCTCAAGAAGCCAGAGGAACCCCACACCATGAGGGCAGTCATTTTCAACATCCAGACTCCACAGCTCGTCAGAGCTCCACCCAAGAGAAAAGCTAATCTCTCCCCATTGGTTCATCAGTAAATGTACCAGATGAGAGCCTACTACTGAGAGTATACCACCTGCATGACAGAGCCTGGCAAGCTACCCATGTTGTATTTGATATGCCAAAAACCAATAACAATTATAGACTTCATTCCCATGACCTGAAGTTTGAGGCTCTTCGTATTCCTGGAGTGAGCAGATGCCCTTGGGCTACACTAGCATGCGACAGGACGTATGGAGATGTTACTGGTGCCCACTCGAGCAATTCGATGAACAACAGGAAGACAAGTGATAAAAAGAAGTGACAAGTGAATTTCTTAATTATTTCTAAAGGTTAAGAATCCTATCTAATAAGACATGAAGTAATAGATGTATTCTAGGATCAAACTGCCTAAGAACGTTTTTACATAGTCTATTTTTTTTAATTTTTTTTTTTTTTTGCTTTTTTTGGGTCCACACCCAGCAATGCTCAGGTGTTTCTCCTGGCTCTGCACTCAGGAATTACTCCTGTCGGTTCTCGGGGGGACCATATGGGATGCCAGGGATCGAACCCAGGCCGGCATGGGCTGACTGTGTGCAAGGCAAAAACCCTACCCGCTGGACTATCGCTCCGACCCCCATAGTCTCTTTATTTTAACAACAGAGTCTGGGGATAATAACAGAGTCATTCCACAATTGAGCATTTGTATGGCCTGTGTCAGGCTTGGGTTCAATTCCCAGCCTCACTAAAATAATTCATGTCACCCCCTCTTCCACTTGACTAGCTGATAAACTCTGTCAGAGTAGGTGAAGTGTATTTTTTGTGTCCTTACTATTGGGGTTTGTCATGTAATTTGCTACAGGCAAAAAGAAGATGCATCTTCCATGGTTATTGACACATAGTAAGCATTTACTTATGCAATTGAATGCATGAATGAATTTTGAGAGAAAAACTCAAGTTTATACTTAGGCTTCTCAGTAGTTTTATCTGAGTGTTCATCTATTTGTTTCTTTGCTTTATGACCCTTAACTTGGTTCTGTATCACTGGAGGGCCCAGGACATCCTTAGGTCAACTCAATTATTGAGAGTCATGGTCCTGAAAGGAAGATGCTGCAGTATTTCTCCTCATCTCCTGTAGGGAAGAGGAGGACTCACCACTAGCAGTATCTGTTGTTTCTCTGTGTGTCCAGATCCCATGAGACAAACCTTCTCTCACAGCCTCAACTCCTGCCTTTCTCTGTGTCCATATCTCATGAGACAAGCCTTCCTTCATAGCCTCAGCTCCTGCCTTTATCACCTGTAAAGGTTCTCACCCTTCCCAAAGATTCAAGCTTCTGAACTCTAGTGAGGCCTCCTCTAGTGAGAATCTATCTTCTCTTTGTTCTTTCTTTCCAAGGGTATCACAGTTCTGAGCACTTACTAATCTCTCTTTCCCCCATGTGTTTCATCTCTTACTAAACTTCTTTTGGTAATTTTATTTTTCTAAGTTTCAAAATGAATAGCCTATTTCAAGAGCCATGTACAAAACTTAAACCCAGATTTATCCTAACCCCAGTTCATAAAATATGTATACATTCCTCTTTGAGAAGATTCCTGAGGAAAGTTCCCTCCTCTGACTCCATTTCATTTCCTATGTGTAATAGTGTGTATATCAACAGTAGCATATTATTCAAAAGTTTAATACTACACAATATTATAAAAGTATCAGCTACTACCATCTTGGCCTGTAGATTTGACGAAATTCCTAGCAAGGTCTAATTATTTTTCCTGGAATTGATAACAATTTAAAAAATTTACATGAAATTGCAAAGGATCATAAATGGCAAATACCTACTGAATTAAAATAAGCTGGGAAGTCCTTTTTGCACCAGATACAGGCTTATTAAAAAGCTTATAGTGGGGCCAGAGCGATAGCACAGCGGGTAAGGCATTTGCCTTGCAAGCGGCCGACCTGGGTTTGATTCCCAGGCATCCCATATGGTCCCCGGAGCGCTGCCGGGAGTAAATCCTGAGTGTAGAGCCAGGAGTAAACCCTGAGCATTGCCAGGTGTGACCCAAAAAAGAAAAAAAAAGAAAGAAAGAAAAAAGCTTATGGTAAGGCTGGATAAATAGTATAGCAGGTAGGGCGCTTGACACTAGTAATATCTCCATTAGTCCTGTCACAAGCAACTGTAACCCAAGGGCATCTGCATGCTACAGGGACAGGAGGAGCCCGAAACCATTCTTCAGGTCATGGAACTTAGGTCCATAATTGTTACTAGTTTTTTGGCATAACAAGTAACAAAGCAAAACAAAACAAAAAACACTACAATTATACAGAAGTTGCTATACTACTGAAAGGAAAAACAACAAAAACAACAGTTAAATGCAATGGATCATTATTCTGGTTTTGTTTAGATTTGATTTTTTTTTTAATTCTGGGGATCAAACCTGGGTTGGCCTTGTGCAAAGCAAGTGACCTTCCTGCTGTATTCTCTCTCTGACCTTGGAATGGATCAGTATTCTGAAATAATCCAAAAAAAAAATCTATGCACCAATTCTAGATTTTTTTTCTACAGCAAAACTTTAAAGTAAGTAGGAAAGTGCGGTTATATTGATAAATTCCCAAAACAGCTGTCCATATGATAAAGAATGTGACTCTACCCTGTTTCGTATCATGTGCCATATTTTTTAAGTTCTGGTTTCAGGGGGAAATAATGGTTTTCTTCTTTCAAGTTACTTCCAGAGAATTCCTCATAAATGCTCCTCTCTAGGGCTTCCCCTGTCCCCAAACTCCAGCATAAGGAATTCTAAGTATGCATGACAAAACAATATAAAGTTTATAAAATAATGTGGAGGGAGAAAGTTATATCTGAATGTAGTAACTGTTAATGGGCCATCTCACAGGGATGAGGTAACCTTTCTTGATGGATCATCACTCAGTCCAAACCCAGTCAGGGTAGTTACCGAGTGCCCTTTGCTTTTATAAACCCATGCCCTTTGCTTTTTATAAACCCAGGCAGCAGGAATAAACAGAAATCATTGGAAAACCAGAATGTAGCTGCTCCTGGAAAGAGTCCATTTCAAAGTACTACAGGACATCAGAGATAATTAAAGAACAGCTGGAGGAGTCGGGGAGATAGTCCAGATACCTAGAGCACATTTGTTGTATGCGTGAGAAGCTTGAGTTCAATCCCCAGTTCCACATGGCCTCCCAAATGTAACTGCTTAGAACCAAGCTAGATATAGCCCCCTCAAACCAAAATCAATTCATAAATAATAGCATATTGGCCACATGCAAGCAAGTGCCTTAACCCCTGTACTATTTTTTCTCCAGTCCTAAAACCCTAATTGATATTTTTTAAGTTTTTGGGCCACCCCTAGTCATGCTCAGGGTTTACTCCTGGTTCTTTATTTGGGGATCACTTTTGGTAAGTTTGGAGGATATGGGGTGCTGGGGACAAACCTGGGTCAATTGTGTGCAAAGAAATGTCCTATCTATTGTATACTATCTCTCCAACCCCAGCCCTTATGTTATTTTAATAGAGAAGATTACTATCCATGGAAGCCCCTAGATACCTTTCTTTCTGTAGCCATTGCTCTTAGGCCACTGGGCTTGTGCCAAGAACATGTTTTCTTTTTTTTTAAATAATGCCATATTTCAGGGAAATACCCCCAAAGAGGATAAAATTTTCCCACATATCTTTTTCCTACTTCTTTAGTATTGTATCCTTTGCTTTAGCTCAATTTAATATCTTGAGCATTTGTAAATTGTACAGATGGTATCCATTTACCTTTTGATATTTGTGTATGTCCTTAAGAACAAGTTCGCTCTCTCACATGGTCACTGACAGTTCTCAAGATCTGGAGATTAATACTGGTAAATAATTTTTTTATGTAATCTACAGGTCTTAATTCAAATGTTACTACTCCACTAATATGCTTTGTATTAGTTTTCTTAAATATTCTCTGCTGCAGTCATGGTGAAATAATTCCCAGCCTTCTCCAGCAAATCTAACTACCTCATCAGGACTTATAAAAGAATTTGAGTTCCACTGATTTCACCATAGAACCTCCCTTTAGCAAGGTATGTAGATATCTGCTTTTCTTAAAAGAGACCCCAGATAGAGATCCTCTTTATTCCACAAAGCTTGTGTAATTAGAGAAGATTGTGCATCTTCTCCCTTTAGGACAGGAAATTTTCCGGATATTTTTTCTTAATTTCTCAGCTCAAGGAGAAAAAAAAAATCAAAGATTTTCACCTTCATCTCATGCACATAATAAAAAAATTTCCACCTTCATCTCATGCACATAATAAACTGTTTCTATTCAACTTTTTAAAACAAGAGAAGATTCCCAGAGCTTGTGGGAGACAATGCATGCTTACAAGCAAGTTATTCTTTAACACCCTTTGAGACGATGACTCTATTGTTTTAAAAAATGTAGTTAAGTATCAAAATCAATGTCTATCAGAAAGGGAGTTGTTTAAATTCTGGTTAATACCAATTAATGCAATATAGTGCCTCCATTCCAAAGAAGATGCATTTGGATACATTTCAAAATAAATAAGTCTAACCAAAAAAGTGATTGTCATGTTGACTCCACAGAAAGGACTTGGAGGGATTTGGAAGAGAGATATTTATGGTAAACATTTTGTACCATCTGCTTAAAATTTATCAGATGTTTATGCTACGCTTTTATAGTCATAGGTGAGGTTTAGATAGGAGGAGGAGGAGGAGGAGGAGGGGGAGAGAGAGAGAGAGAGAGAGAGAGAGAGAGAGAGAGAGAGAGAGAGAGAGAGGATCTTGTGTAGGTAAAGACCGAAAGTTTAGAGAAACAGTAGGTTGTGCATTATTTAGTTGTGCCCTTTGTTTAAAAACCATTACCCCCCATTTCCACCTCCACCCCCCTCTTATTATTCCTCTCCAATTAGTCGGAGTCTCTGGCTCCACTCGATAGTGCGGGCTCAAAACAGATGTAATCGTAGAAATCTGAGCGGAACCAACAGTAGAACATGCACAGCCTCAAATAGCTTCAGACCTGGGACATGTGGTGGAGAGGAAGGGTTTGGGCCGAGGAGTGAGGGGGCAATGTCGGACAAGCTGGGTGGGTTCTGCCTCCCCACCTTGCCCGATTTCAGGTCTCCCCCTAGCTCCCCTCATTCCTGCATTTGCTCGCCCACCCCAGCTACAGAGCTGGCGCCCCGGGGCGACAGCACTGGCATAAATACCTCCCTTTGAGCGCGGCCGCTCCCTGGGGCCACCCTGTGACGTCAGGGCTGAGCGAGGGGCGACTCCTCCCGGGCGCCCGCCCCTGCTGGCGCTGCAGCCCCCGCCGGTTCCTTATAAGAGTGGGGCCTGAGCCAGGCGCACCGCAGCGCTGCTGGGATCCGGACCCGCGGCTGAGCTCCCGGAGCAATTTCGTCTCGCCTTACTTCTACCTTCTGGTGCAGTGCCGCCGCTTCTCCAAATCCTTCTCTGTGCAGATCCCGAAGAGCCGGATCATGCACCCAGCGGTGCTACTGGGTCTCCTGGGAGCCGCGGCCGGTGAGTGGGCGCCAGGGGCCGTTCAGCACCGCGGACAGCGCCGTCCCCCTCTCGGCCCGGGGATGCTGGCAGATAAGTGGGGTGGATGGAAGGTCTGGACTCTGGCTGGAGGCTCTTTATTTCTCTCCCCTGGCTGTTTCCTTTCAATTCTCAGCCTAACCGTTCGACTTGGGAAAAGCCAGAGGGCTTCCTCACCTCAAACCCAAGTGTCAGTCTTTTCATTGCTTGAGTTTTCCTGGTTGAAAATGTTCGCGTTTGTGCTTTTTGTGCTCACTTCTAAAATGTCACGATCCTTCTCCAGACGAGAGGAACGCTCTTGTCATCTGATTCTGTATCTGTGCGTGTGTGGTTGGCTTTGTAAAGCCAGATGATAGCAGAAGGACAATGTAATATGGATCATATTAGTTGGCACCTCCAAATTAACTCCTCTCATTGTTACTATTTTTATTAAACATAAGATAAAACTTCTGTATGTATATGATGTCTTTTTTCTTCGCATGGTCGTATGTGTGTATATGTGTTCATGTCTTCAAAGGTATAGAGTTAATGCGATGATTCCATTTTGGAAAAGAATTTCACACTCAATCTAAAATTATGAATGAAAGCCACCGTAGATATTTAGGCCGTTGTACTCCCAGAAAAATAACCAGTGTAGATAATAACCATAAAGGTACACTTGAAGTAGTGAAAATTATTCTAGGCAATTAAACAATGTGAATTTTTAAATAATAGATATTTTCCAGTGTCTCTTTTTGCATGGAAGATTTGGGGTTAATCTTTCAAACCATGATGAATCCACAAAACTAAATGATCTCTGGATGTTTGAAAAAATGTGTGTTTGTTTGAGCATGATTGTGTGTGAGTGGATGTGTGTATCTGTGTGTGTTAAAATAATGTTTCTATGAGCTTTGAAACTATTGAAGATAATTCTGCCATCACCAGATTAAGTCAGAGGTCTTCCTTAGCTATTTTAATGACCTTGTAGAACACTGCTCTCCTCTGAACTTGAAATTCCTAACTAGAATTGAGGCATTGTCACCTATCATTATGTAGCTCACTGACCACCACTAATGGATCCAAAATGTAACGTAAAAATGAAAAACAGTGGTAATATTATTGCAAGCTACTTACAATCAGAATTTTCTAAAATTCTTGTCAACCTTATAAATTGCCTATAAATGTTTTCAATTTAATTAAAGAAAATCAAATAGCTATGTAGAGTATTTTCCAGTCAAAGACCTCTCAGGAAGGAATTGCTTAAACTATTAAAGTTATGCTGTACAGTGTCCCATAGGTCACAAAACCAATGTCATTTGTGATATTTAGCTGCAGTGGTCAATTATTTACAGATTTCTTATGTAAGAGAAGTTTGATAAGGACCCAAATTTTAATAGCAGCTAAGTATCATCACTATAAAATTTCAAAATATTTTCATCACCCCTGGAAAATGGTGCACCTATTCCCATAGTCATTCCCCAAAGTCTGGACATGAGAAATATAACCTTCCAAGCAGAGTTTATAATTTAACATAATTGCTAGGTCAGGGAGGAAATTCAGGAACCCTTGTTTCATTTGCTATCTTCTGGGATCCTCCTGGGAGAGATTCACTGTCTTCTACAGCAGCTACTATGTACTCTTAAAATTAACTGGAGTAATTACATGATCTCTTCATTATGTTGAGCAGGATGGTTCTGCTTTCTGAAGAACTTACTTAACTTATTTTATAACTAGTTGAAATTTGGGGTCAAACCTTAATAGTCTCTTGACACACTAATGGTTCATGTTTATCATATTAGCTTTTGAAAATGTTTCTGCCATTAGTACTTAGCTTTTAACAAAATATTGGACTTGTTTTCTGGCCCTAGAATTTTTCCTCAAACATGATTTAGGGAACAGAGAAATGGCACAGCAGGTAAGGCTCTTGCCTTACAAGTAATCTTTTTTTTTTTTTTTTTTTTGCTTTTTGGGTCACACTTGGCAATGCTCAGGGGCTACTCCTGGCTCTGCACTCAGGAACCACTCCTGGTGGTGCTTGGGGACCATATGGGATGCCGGGGATCGAACCTGGGCCGGCACAGGCAGGCCGCGTGCAAGGCAAACACCCTACCCACTGGACTAACTGCTCCGGCCCCCTTGCAAGTAATCTTGACCTCAGTTGTATCCCTATCAACACATAAGATCCCCCCAGTCCCCACTTGAAGAGGCCCCTGAGCATAGTAGAGTAAACCCTGTATACAGGTCAGATGTGGCCTAACCCCTTTCCCCAAATCAGTTAAACTACTTCAGGGAAACCAACATGACTTTGCAGTCACAGATTCATGTTGGATTACACCTAAATATCTCTCTAAGATGGTTAGTGAACTTCCACCAAGAAACTCTAGTTGCTTGCCATGAAAGAAAATATGTTTGAAGAGCTGCAATCAGAGAACTAAGACTGATTTGAAAAAGCAGTCACTATCACTATCTATCACTATCTTCCCATTCGTCATCTATTTGCTCGAGTGGGCACCAGTAATATCTCCATATGTCCTGTCTCATGGTAGTAGAGCCCAAGGGCATCTGCCTGCTCCAGGAACATAAAGAGCCTCAAACCATTATATTAGGTCATGGGACTGAACTAATATAATTGTTACTGGTATTGGCATATTAAATACGACATGGGCAGCCTGCCAGGCTTGCTGTGCTGGTGGCATACTCTTGTAGTCACCTCTAAATAAAAAAAAGCAGTATGAGTTATGCATTGCTTATCATCTTAAAAGAAAAAATATATTTCTCGCTCCTCAAATGTGATCACATAATACTTTAGCTATATGAGTCATTAGTAAACTTTTATATTTCTATTTGTGAAATTTTGTATTTGCAAGAAATAAAAGATAAAAGTATTAGTAAGAAATTACAATACTAGAGAAGGTTTAGCAGAGCTTCATATTAAAAAGAAACTTCAGTTGTTATTGTTGTTTTAGAGGAATAATTCTCTTATTTCTTACCAGAAGAAGCGTATCCTGAAATAGAAATGTTTCAAGTAGCAGTCATCTGCGAGGTGAAATAAAGGCCTAGCATTTTGGACCCAATTTGCAAAGAGTCATTCAGATCTTGCCTGAACTATGTATTCAGGCAAGAACATGGGCTTTTCATATCTCGTTAATGATTTCTCAAACATTTTACAAATGATTTTAATGTACTGAAAAATCATTTGGGTCTCTAGAAACAATTGAAGTAGGTCTTGCTCTGAAAAGGAAATTTTAATAAGGTGAATAAATAAAATAGGTGCATTATTTCTAGACTAAACTGTACTATGCAATGATTGGACAGGGGGTGGGGGAGTTATTTAAAGAGACTTGAAAAGCAAACATTGAGGGGAGGAAAGGTCAGGTCGCTGATGATAGAAATTAACAGCCCATGAGTAATTTCTATGTCTACATCTGAGATTTGCCCTGATTCCAGCGAGCTCTTCTCTTATCTCTGGGACCTAGAATTTTCGGCACTAAACTCCTGCAGTCATAACAGACATTTATCCTCTCAAGAC
This sequence comes from Cryptotis parvus, assembly GCA_021461705.1. Lineage (NCBI taxonomy): Eukaryota > Metazoa > Chordata > Mammalia > Eulipotyphla > Soricidae > Cryptotis > Cryptotis parvus. The sequence continues at coordinate 9,230 of JAJIBD010014199.1, forward strand.
AGCCAAGGAAATGGTGGAGATGACCTTATATGCCAACACTTTCAGTTTTCCTGAAAAAAAGGCTTAGAATGAAGTGAAAGTGAAAGATAAAGAATCAAGTTACCCTTATCAGTTTTTTTTCTTTGCCTTGCTGGGATTCACACCAGGGCCTCCACTCCTGCACGGAAGTGCTCTATCCTAAGCTTTTTGTCCTAGTCTCAAAACCATTTTGAAAAAAAAAAAAGACACTGGAAATTTTAAATAACCTGAAACTGTTCTTAAAAAGTCAAAGGCACATCAATCTCTAGTTTAAAATAAGTAGAATCTCATGAAAATTTGATGAATTACATTTTTTCTTCTAGGAACAAGTACAATAGTAGGGTAGGGCATTTGCCTTGCACACGGCTAATCCAGGTTTGATCCCTTGCACCCCGTATGGCATCCTGAGCCCACCAGAGTGATCCCTTAGCACATTAAGCCCTGAGCACCACTGGGGGAACAAACAAACAAAGAAATATTCTTTCAAAATAGCTTTCCTGGCCAGTTGTTAAATCATAGGGTATTTGCCTATGATATTATGAGCTTGAGGCTAGGGAAGTAGAATTAGTTAGGGAAAGGGAAACACCAAACAGGTTTGTTCAGGCAAAGACCTGAGGGCACAATGAGGTCATGAATTCTTTCTTCTTTTTTTTTTTTTTTGGGGGTAATGAATTCTGTAAGGTGATCATAACTTGTTTTTATAAAGTAAATTTCAAAGAATGTATTTTCTTAGGTACAGGAAGAGCAGTGGGAATCACAGATCTTTATTCATTTGGGGCAAACCCAAGGGTTGAGGAGGGCACTCGAGTTTCATTTACATTAATTTTTGTCTTAACTCCGTTGAAATATTATACTCATAGAAGATGTGTAGATCATATGTATGCAACTGAATGGATTTTTAAAATATTTTTTACACTCCAAGCACACTTGTATAATTAATTCCCAGACCAAGAGAAAGATTATTACATGTAACTTAGAGGTCCCCTTGCCTGTGATCTGGATTTGCTTTTTTTATTTTTTAATTAATATTTTATTATACCACCGTGAGATATACAATTACAAAGTTGTTCATGTTTGGGGATTTCAGTCATACAGTGTTCCAGCACCCATCCCTCCACCAGTGCCCATTTCCCACCACCAATGTCCCCGATTCTCTCCCCCTTCCCATAGCCTGCCTCTATGGCAGGTTCTTTATCTCTTTTCTCTCTTTCTCCCTCAATCTTTCTCTCTCTTTCTCTCTTCCTTCTCTTACATATTGTGGATTGCAATACATACACTTAGAGGTTATCATGTGTATCTTTTTCCCTGTATTTAATGCTCAGTTCTAGGTTGGTATTAGCCCGTTCGACAATTATTAGCACATTGTTCCCTTCTCTGTCTTACCTAACCTCTGATTCCCACTATTCACAGTAGCCAGAATCTGGAAACAACCAGTATGCCCGAGAACTGATGACTGGATAAATAAACGTTGGTACATCTACACAATGGAATACTATGCAGCTGTTAGGAAAAATGAAGTTATGAAATTTGCCTATAAATGGATGGACATGGAGAGGATCATGTTGAGTGAAATTAGCCAGATGGATTTGCTTCTTACTTTATATAAGATACCATTCATTTGGAGGTCACGTTTAAGATTTTGACTGAGGATGTGTGTGTGTGTTTGAGCATTTATGGACCATGGAACAATCATTTCCAACACTCTACTCTGCTCAATTTGCACTCTTCAAGACATAATATACAGGAGGCAGTGGGGAGATTTTACGCATTTGGGGTTTAAACAGCTCCCAAAATCAACTCATTTCTCTTTCTTTTTCTCTTTTAAAGTCATCGGTTCTATGCCAGTGGATAATGGGAACCACAATGAAGAAATGGTAAGTTGACTTGGAAGTCTAGGATCTAGATATATCTCAATTCCCCCACTCCCTGTCACACTAAACACAACAAAGACAAATTACAATTTTTCAAACCCACCACATAGTCTTACAAGGTCAGGATTTCATCCCCGAGCAAATGAGGACAAGAGATGTTCATCCTGCCTAGGTCTTTTACCTAGTTGCTGGGTGTTTGGATGCCCCTGAAGATACTTATGTCATTTTAGCAGTTTTCTTCTCACCTATTCAGAAATGGTTATTTATTTTTCTTCCTGAGGTAATCTTTATCCAGTGTCTTCTTGCACTGCTTCATGGAGGGACCTGACAGACTTCAACAGAATTTTTTTAATTAATATTTTATTATACCACCGTGAGATATACTATTACAAAGATGTTCATATTTGGGTTTCAGTCTCAATAGAATTTATATAGAAATAAATCTCTGATTCTGCCTCCAAGGACCCCTCATCAGCAAGTGTCACTTAGCCACACCTCTCTCCACAGTAGCTCAGGGTTGGGTAGTCTGTCATCCCACTGACACCAGCTTTTGCCAACCTTTTTTGGGTTTAACCCCAGGTGACTCGCTGCATCATTGAAGTCCTCTCAAATGCCCTGTCTAAGTCCAATGCGCCACCCATCACCCCCGAGTGCCGACAAATCCTGAATAAGAGTAAGTATCCCTCACTCTTTATCCCCCTGATTCTTGCTCTAGATCCATCCACTTAACCTCCAAACAAACCCAAGGCAACTGAACTAGTAGTTGGGGAGAAATGAGATTTGACTTCTGGCCCCTGCACCACCGCTTAAGTGCTGTGTGGTCAGGGGATGACGCCTTGTCTCTAGGCTTGTTTCCTGCAGGTGAAGTGGGAGAGTCTGTAATAATACTCTCAGAGATGTCTATAAGTTCCTAAATTCCTTGGATACGGATTTATTTTTTTTTATTTTGGGGTAACACCCAGAGATGCTCAGGGGTTACTCTTGGCTCTCTGCTCAGGAAATACTCCTGGCGGAACTTGGGGATCATATGGGATGCCAGGGATGGAACCCAGGTCTGTCATGTGCAAGGCAAATGCCCTACATGCTGTGCTATCGTTCTGGCCCCTGGATCTGGATTTTGGATTTATAGATAGAGTTGTATTTGGGTAGAAGTGAGGATATTTGTTTGTAATCAGAGGAATGGATGTTGTGCTGTGAGAGTGCTGGAAAAAGAGAACATGGAATGAGATTTTTTTTCCGATTTTATTTTATTTTATTATTTCCCCAAATATTATTACACCATTTTAGACATACAATTGAAAGATGCTCATGTAGAGTTTTGGTTCCACAGTGTTCCAACACCCATCCCTCCACCCAAACCCATCTCCCATCACCAATGTCCCCACCTCCCTCCCCCCTCCCATACCTCAACTACTTGGCGGGTTCTGTATGTCATTTCTCTCTTCTTTATCTCCCTCCCTCCCAAACTTTCCTGCTCTTCGTGGAATGAGGTGCATTAAAAGACATTACTGTTTCCACTATTTTAATGGACCACGCGGCGCGCCACGCAACCTAGGCTCAAACTAGTTCTGCTCTGTTAATCTGGTCGTGAGGCAGTTTCCCAGCGTCCGGACAGTGAAAATGGTGGCTAGTGTGATGGGCGAGTCTCATTCGGCTGCTTCCGGGACCCCCAGAGGTGACGGGCCCACTCCCAAAACCCGTCTGCCCTCCTGGGGGCCCCATAGTCAGCTGGGCCCGGGGCGAGCCGAGTTCCAGCCTCCCCAGCCACTTGTGAGCCTCTTCATGCTATGACTGATGGCTCCTGGGGGGGGCCACCAGGCTCGACAAAATGGAGAGGGGAATGGCCGAACCCTGACTCCATCGACGAATTCCCAGTGATTCCCGCTTCTGGGAGCTGCCTACTGGAATGAGATTTTAACGTTGATTAGGCCAAGACCAGAGCAATAATAGAGTGGGTAAGGCACTGGCTTTGCATTCAACCAATCCAGGTCCAATCCCTGGCACCCAATATGGTCTCCCTGAGCACCGCCAGAAATGATTTCTGAGTGTAGAGCTGGAAATAAATCCTGAGCACTTCTGGGTGTGGCCTAAACTGCTACCCCCCCACATCCCCCACTTCCCCAAACCCATAAAATTAGTTAGGCCATTTTGTACAGCGGTTATTTGAAGGGCAGTTGCTATCGCATAGTCCTAGGAGTTCAGGATCTGAGAACTATAGGGGTGAGGTGAAAGAAGATGAATCAGAGCATTGATCTGCTGCTGTCTAGACCAGGTTGTTTTCTCTGTACAAAACAGCTTCTGTTCCAAATGAAAACTGAACAGCGATGAGTCACATCCACTGGGAGTTGACATTAAGGGATCAGTGTTAGGGACAGGGGATATGACTCAGTGATCAAGTGTATGTGTCACATGTGTGAGGCCCTGGGTTTGGTCCCTAGCACTGAATTCAAACCAATCAATGAAGAGATCAGTGTCAGACAATTGTTCATGAAGTCAGGCTAATTCAAATAAATCCCCAACCTCCTCCCCCAAAAAAAATTTGTTCTTCTCAACATCTTTTTTACTTAGGCATTTTTCTTCAGGCTGTGACAGTGGAGATTTATTTCCACTTCACCTTCAGATGTTCTCATTGCAAAGTAATACTCTCCTGGTATTACTGGTTACTGGTACTCAAGCATGCTTATAAATAAAAGGTAAAAAGAAGTATTAGTGATTGACAACAGGGAAATCCAAGTAAACTCAATCCACCATTGAGGCCTTCAGGGCAATCCCAATATTGGCAGGGGGGAGGGCTGGGACTTCGGAGGCTTCACAAACTGGTTTTCCTCTCCTGAAAGAAAGTCTGTGTGCCTCCTTCTGAACTTGTCACCAACTTTCTTTTCTAAAGATGCAATGGAGTTGGGTTCATCTCATTAGGTGGGAATCTAAGAAAAAAAGCCTATTGGGTCCGGGAGATAGTGTAGTAGGTAAGGTGTTGGCCTTGCATGCAGCAGACCTGGTTTGTGTCCCTAGCACCCCATGTGATCCAGAGTACTGCCAGGAATGATGCCTGGGTATAGAGCCAGAGATAATACCTGAGCACCACCAGGTGTGATTCTAAGCCTCGCCTTCCCCTGGAAAAAAAAGAAGAAAAGTCAGGGGTCAGAGAGATAGTATAGTGGGTAGGGCACTTGCCTTGCATGCAGCTGACCTAGGTTCAATTCCTGGCACCCCTATGGTCCTCCAAGCACCACCAGGAGTGATCCCTGAGCTAGGACCCAGGAATTTTCCCTGAGTACTGCTGGGTGTTCCCCCACCACCCCAAATGCCAAATAGAGTCTGAACTTTTCTGCTCCCAATCAAATTCTTCACCCTTAGGCCATGGCTCTTGCCTGACTGTCTCCCTGCAGTTTCTCCACTTTGTCTCTTGAGGAGCACCAGGGAAACCTGTGAAACTCTAGTGAGCGAAATCTATCAGCTCCTAAGGACAGAGTCAGGGCAGGAGAGAGGAGCTTTTCTAGAGTTGCAGATTCCAACCAGGACCAAACCAGTACCCAAAAAGGACTGAGACAGGACAGGAGAAGACCCACAAATGTAAGGGTGCTTGTGCCTTTCTACCAGAGGTTGAACACTTTTTTTATTCTTATTCGGGGTGATCTGGCCATAGACTCTGCTTGCTGTATGGCAGAGTATCAGTAGGCATCACACTTGCTTTTACAGAGTGAGTGACAGTGATGAACTGCGATCACAGCTCTCTTGTGATCTCACCTAAACTTGAGCTAATTTTAGGGGCTAGTGCTAAGCTTCAGACACAAGCTGCTACAGGCAGCAGATATTTAACAGGGAAAAATAAAAATAGTTCGTGTTCCCAAATAACAGGAAGTAAAAATAGGGGCCATCCAGCCTGGGCCCCAAAGCTGAGTGCCTGTCTGGGCTGGGGCAGTGTTTTTGCTGATTCTCAGAATGACATCACTCTCTGCACAGAGCTCTCTGCTTACTTCTGTCCTCCTGGCCAGCTCCACCTAATATTGACTTTCTGCTTTTTTCTTTCCATTTCTCTTTCTCTCTCTCTCTTTCTCTCTCATTCTTTTTTAAATTTTTTTTTTTTTTTTGGGTCACACCCGGCAATACTCAGGGGTTACTCCTGGCTCTGTACTCAGGAACTACTCCTGGTGGTGCTCAGGGACCATATGGGATGCCAGGGATTGAACCCGGGTCGACCTCATGCAAGGCAAATGCCCTACCCACTGTGCTATCGCTCCGGCCCCTCTCTCATTCTTTCTTTCTTCCCTTCTTTCTTCCCTTTCTTCTCTTTATCTTTTTTATTCTTTATTTCTTACTTATTTCTTTTTCTCTCTCTTTCATATTTCTCTTCCCTCTTTCTCTTTCTTTCTCAGCCACCATGCTCATGATACTGGTTTCATTTATACTTCATTCCAACCCTACATCCTCCACCTGAATATTCTTCCCTTCACCATTGTCTCCGGGTGTCCCCCTCATCCTGCTTCTAACTCCTACTCTTGATAAGCTCAATTCTGTTGGCCAGTTCTCAGATTCTGTTAACTTTTCACCTTTTCTATTTCTTTACCATGTTTCTTGAGATCCCATACACAATAGTAATCATTCTGTATCTGTTCTTCTCTGGTTAGCTGACCTCACTCAGGAGGGTACTCTCCCATTCCATCTCTGTGGTGGTAAATTGCATGGTATTATCTTTTCTTATATATGGATAGTAATTAATTGTGTGTATCTATTAGAGAATCTTTTTCCAGTCGTCTGCTCTTGGACACTTGGCTGTTTACAGATTTTAGCTATTGTGAATCATGCCTCAGTGAAGACAGGATGACAACAATGTGGACAATTCCCCAAAAAATTAACACTTGAGCTTCCATATGACACATCAATTTCACTTCTTGTCATCTACCCCAAGCACCCAATATTAACTTTGAAAAGACAAAGGCATATGTGTGAGGCCAGCTCCCAGGGGCCTGGATGGGAAAGATCAATTGCCTAACACAAATTGGAGAATGTTGTCATAACCTGACTGGGATTTTAACTGAGAGGTAAAAACCATCCATTATTTCTGGGATATTTTTATAAAACAGATCAATTTTTTTCCATTTTGCAAATGTCAGTTCAAAATATCTCATCATCTAATGCAGCCTTATTTTTATGAAAAACACAGACTTGGGGTTGGAAAATAATACAGCGGTTAGGATACATGAGCAGCAGGCACCTGACCTGGGTTCAGCCAAGTGCTGGTACCAGATGGCTTGCCGAACACTTCCAAGTGTATGCCTGGAGTCCCCAGCACTGCTAGAGTGGTCGGGATAATTCCTGGTGTCTCACAGCCGGAGATGCTCTGCACCTCGGGTCCTTTGCATTGAACCACCAGCCAGGTTGAATAAGAATCACTTGTGGGATCCCTGCGCCTTCTCAGCATTTCTTAGAAAGCCTATTCCGATTCCGCGAAGAGATCCAGATTTTAAGAAGTGCTTCTCAGTGCCATTCTAAGAAGTATAATGCGGAGCCCAACATAGCTTCAAATTTGCCATATTCAAAAAGTTGAGGAGGCAAGAGAAGTTGAAGAGTACATGTCGACTTAATACCTTTACTCAGTTTTTATTTTTTATAGGTTTGAGGTATTAATAATAAATATTATTCCATACATCTGGAACACTATCATTTCACAATGCAATCAATATGAAAATTTGATATCTTTTACATTATTTCTTTTTTTTTTAACTTTAGCTTTCTATTTTTTTAGGATTGGAATTTTTTAATTTTTTTATTAAACATTTTATTATACCTCCGTGAAATATACAATTACAACGTTGCTCATGTTTAGAGGTTTCGGTCACATAGTGTTCCAGCACCCCGCCCTCCACCAGTGCCCATTTCCCACCACCATTTACATTATTTCTTTTTTTTTTTTTTTTTTTTTGGCTTTTTTGGTCACACCCAGAGATGCTCAGGGGCTATTGCTGGCTCTACACTCAGTAATTACTTGAGCGGTACTGTAGGGCCATAAGGGATGCCAGGGATCAAACTCAGGTCAGCATCATGTAAGGCATAGCTCTACCTGCTGTACTAGCGCTCCAGCCCCATTCTTTCTTTTTGGAAAAACGTCTTGGAAATCGGGCCGGAGTGATAGCCCAGCGGGTAGGGGTTTGCCTTGCATGCCGGCCCATGCGCCAGCCAGGTACGATCCCCGGCATCCCATATGGTCTCCCAAGCACCGCCAGGAGTAATTCCTGAGTGCAGAGCCAGGAGAAACCCCTGAGCATTGCCGGGTGTGACCCAAAAAAGAAAAAAAAAGTCTTGGCAATCTGCTGTCTATCTTTCACTTGCAGTACATCTCCTTTGGGAACAGACACACTTCTAGGGCTCCAGTAACCAAAAATAACTGGGGCTCACACAATGGGCAGCTCAGATGCAGAACTGGAGCTGCGAGGTGTGCTTCGCTTTAGGATTTCTATATGAACTCAGTGACTAAGCAGAAATTCAAACCCTCCCAGATAACAGATGGTTAATTGCATCTCTCCTTACATGGGATGCCCTTGAAGCAAGGATTTAGTGACACCTGGAGGAGTTACTAACACCTGGAGATTGGGAGAGACCAGCATTCAGTTAAAGTACTTTGTGCCACCTAATATTGCGAGATGAAACACACCACCCGCACCGCAAGCCTGGCAAGCTGCTCGTGTAGTATTTGATATGCCAAATGCCAGTAACATTTATATTGGGTCATTCCCGTGACCTAATATAATGGTTTGAGGCTCTTTATGTTCCTGGAGCAAACGGATGCCTTTGGGTTCTAATGAGACAGCATGAGACAGGACATATGGAGATATTACTGGTGCCCGCTCTAGCAAATAGATGATTAACGGGAAGACAGTGATAGTGATGAAACACAAAGATAACAAGACATTGAAGCTCATTCTCAACCTCAGAACATGCTGGTGCAAATGGGACTTAAGTAAAGGAAGAAATGGCCCTTGCCATGACTATGCTATCTCTCAGGGAAGATATATTCACCCCTCTCATCAGCAGTTACTAAGATACATTGTCAATACACTATACTACTATAATAAAAATCTGCTATTATACACCCTTGGGTCCTGAGAGTTTCCATTTTAACTTTTTTACCTTTATTGGATAGACTCTATCATGAGCTGTTTAAACAACGCAAACATTTGGGGGCTTACACCCAGTGATACTCAGGGGTTACTCCTGGTTCTGCATTCAAGAATTAGTCCTGGTGGGGCTTGGAGGACCATATGGGATGCTGAGGATCCAACCCCACTCAGCTGCACGCAAGGCAAACGCCCCTACCCGTTGTATCCTTCTAGGCCCAACGACAACTTTGTGCACTCAGAGCAAAATTGGAAAGAAGGTCCCTACTTCATACCTCTTGAAAACATACCTTTGCCTGCAAAATGTGGAGGTTAAACTAGACAAATTCTAAAGTTCCTCTTAGAGGAACTACTATTTCCACTATTCCATACATCTATATTTGGATTTCATTTTGAGCATTGACAGTACCAGTGAAAGTTGTTGGTTGGGTGTTTTGAAAAAAAATTGCATGTGTTTGATCCCCAGGACCCCATATAGTCCTTCAAGCCCTGCCTGGAGTGATGCCAGTGCACAGAGCCAGGAGTAAGGCCAGAGCACCAAGGGACATAGTCCAACAACAACAACAACAACAACAAAAAGCAATTGTCCAGGCATTTTGTTTTATTCTATAATTTTGAGTTTGGGCATGTCAGCTATGTTCAGTCAGAGATTACTCCCAGCTCTGTGGTCTGGGGTCACTCCTGTGGTGCTTGGGGTCAAATTGGGGTCTAATACTTTAACCCTTGTACTCTCCAGCGCCCTATACCTCTGATCTTATTATTTTTTAAGCATCTTTAGAATTTATAGTGATCACAAAGTCTGGTGCTTGCTGAACCATGAACAATTCTAAAACTATAGTTTTTCATTCATGTTACAGGTGGAAAAGAGGTCAAAGATGAAGAGAAAAGTAAGAACGAAAACACAAGGTTTGAAGTCAGGTTGTTAAGAGACCACATTGATGCCTTGGAAGGCCAAGTGCCCCCAGCAGGGAGGAAACAGAACCCTCCCCAGAAGGAGGATCCCCAAGACCCAAAAATGGTCACTGAAACAGAAGGCGGTGGGCACAGTCACGAGAGAGCAGGAACCCCCACGAGAGCCTCCACCCCAATGTCAAGAGTCCCGGCTCCAAAGAAGCAATGGCGCATCATTCTGAGCAGAGTTCAGGAGAAGACAGGGTCAAAGAGCTGAAGAAACGTCCCAAAGGGGAGCGTGGGGAAGATGCCACTGAAGAGGCACCAGAGGAGACACAAGACACTTTACTCCATAAGGTTAATGAGGCCACCTCGAAGCGCAAAGAGGACTCCGCATCTGATGGCAGCACACACTCTAGTGAGCACTCGGAGGAGACACACAGCCGGGAGAGGAACAGCCAGGACAGCAGGGGAGGACACAGGGAGCTTCGAGAAATACCCCCCCACGCGCCTGAAAGCCAGGCGGGAGACAGCAGGAATCCGAGGAGAGTGAAGAAGAGGTCAGCCCCGGGGTGGACAAACGACGTGTGAGAGGCACCACCACGCCAGGACCAGGCCTGACAGCCCCTCCCAGAAGGGAAATCATGCAGCCAAGGAAAGG
>JAJIBD010014200.1:0-33045 GCA_021461705.1 Cryptotis parvus
TTTGAAAGATCAGCTATAACAATCTTCCATTTTATGGGTCTGATTTGTCCTTTTGAAGTTGACAGATGTAGCCTGTTAGGAGAAGAAAAAGTCACCTCACATGGCCTTGAGGAAGAATCCTTCCCTTTATAACAAGTACCACATTGCAGCTGTCATTTGCGGTCAGGAGCAGTTTTATTCCTTTGACTTAAATCATGAAAGATTTAAAATAAAAAAAAAGGACAGAACTAAATTAAATCAAAAGTATTTTAAGAGAACTATCCAGCAAAAAAATAAAAAAAAAGATAAGTTTTTTAATGCACAGGATGTAAATCACATTGTTTAAATAAAATTAATAAAATATAAAATAATTTAAATGTACAGGTTGGAAAGGGAGTGATAGTACTGAGGGTAGGGCATTTGTCTTGCACTCCAGCCAGCCCTGGTTCCATCCCCTGGCATCGCATATGGTCTCCGAGCACTGCCAGAAGTAATTCCTGAGTGCAGAGCCAGGAATAACCCCTGAGCATCGCTGGTGTGACCCAGAAAAAGAATAAAAAAAAAAACACAGGTTGCCTTAAAAAAAACTCTTACTATATAATGAAAGCAGGCCTTCTCTACTTCACAAGGAAAAATACTTTTATCCAGAAGTATGCTTTGACATAGTGTTTAGCTTCTTCTGGATATGCTAGATATATTAATTTTTATGTACAACTATTGTGAGGTGCATGCATGCCCTTTGGAATTTTTTTTTTTTTAAATGCCTCTGTGGACCAGTATGATAATAAAAGTGAGATATGATCACTTTGGACAGAAAATGAGTGCTGAAAGTAGGTAAAGAGATATACCCAATAACCTTTCATTATCTATCTGTATTGCAAACTATAATGCCTAAAAAGAAAGAGAGAGAGAGAGAGAGAGAGAGAGAGAGAGAGAGTAGGAAAGTACCGCCATAGTGGCTGGGGGTGGGGTGGGGTGGAGGGCACAGTGGCAGGGAAACTTCGGGACATTAGTGCTGGGAAATGTCCACTGGTGAAGTGGTGGGTATTGGAACATTATATGACTGAAACCCAATCATGAACTCATTTTTAACTTGTATTGTGTAACTCACTGTGATATAGTTAAAAATAATTTTTTAAATTCTTTGTATTTACAAAGGAAAAATAAAATAGAAAAAGACTGGGCCCCTGGGATGAACCCAGAGCCACAGCAGAGCCTGACAAGCTACCCATGGTGTATTCAATATGCCAAAAATAGTAATAATAATGGACCTCATTCCCAACAAATGGGACGTTACTGGCGCCCGCTAGAGCAAATCGATGAACAACAGGAAGACAAGTGATGCAGGTGTATTTACAAATATGTGGAAAATAATTATCTCAGAAGGAGCAAGACCTCCAAAGCTGGTCCATATCTTAGTCCTAGATAATAGAATCCAAGTGCTTGGGGGCAGGTTACCTAAATCTCTGATCCTTCATCCTGACCTTATAACCTCCCTTTGACTGTGATCTATATATAATAGAAAACATTTCAGGGATTGCTGAATTTCTGTGTACTGGCATTTTTCAAAAATGTTTTTTCATTTCATGTGACATACAATCTCCGTGAAATGAGGTCTGTGGGTGAGAACTAGCCCTACCGTCCTCAGAGCTGGTGGGTAGGAGCCGACGAGCTATCAAAAGAAGGATTGGCAGCATTCAAAAAACAGTTGATTTACACATGTAAGATTTGCCCAGAAGAACTTCGGTATGTTCTTCTGGGTGAGTCAAAGGGTAGTTAGAATTAGGGACTTACTTATATCTCCCCTTATTTGGGGGGTGGGTATTGGGTCACACCTCATGGTGATCTCTGAGCTTAGTGGTTTCTCCTGGTGGTCCTCAGGGAATTATATGAGGTATTGGGGATCAAACCCTGGTCAGCAAACCCTGATCATCAGATCCCTAAGCACTTACCTCTCTGATCCCTACCTTATTTTGTTTTTAAGTGAAACAAAAGTCAGTTTTTGGTTTTGGTTGGTTTGGGTTTGGGACCTACCAGTACTCAGGGGCTTCCTCCTGTCTCTGCCCACAGAGATCTCTCCAGGTACAACTCAAGAGACACTGAGTGGTGAGAGACACTGAGTGGTGACGGGAATCAGACCCAGGTTGGCTGCATGCAAGGCAATTGCTCTACCTACTAATGTGATGATCTCTCCAGTCCCACGAAGTACTTTTTTACTGAAGGAATTTTACTTGAGAAGTGGAGGGTGGGGGGGAAAAGAAAGAGAAATAACGTGTTCAAGAGAGAATATGGGCCTCACAGAGTGGATAAAGCCTCAGTTTAGCAAAGAGCAGTAAATTGTGGAAATGTGCTGAGACAAAGGGGACTTTGAGGAGAAGATACATATATGAGGGGAGTTCATGGAAGATGAGGGTCACCGTAGTGAGGTCTGTTCACAGACTCATACCAGCGCCGAACCTTCAATCTCCAGGGACACTACCCCTTCCCTGAAGGTCTATGCCCGCATCCTTCCTGCCTTGATTTATTCTGAAATTCTTCTGTATTTATTCAATTGCTCTATCTTCCCACCCACCCGTCTACCAACCTATCTACTCCCCCTTTAGAAAATAAGTTCACGAGGGGAAAGGCTTATATCTGTACACACACACACACACACACACACACACACACACACGTTTCCCTGTGCCACTTTCTGAATCGCAGTAAGGGGTCAATAACTATTTCAAAAGGAGAATGTTTCCCCTATCTGGTTACTGATGGACCTGAAATGCAAGTACCTTGCCCAAAATGTTCTTAATAGAACTAAGTAAGACTTGGTATCTGTATAACCTTCTTTTTAGAAAGGCTTTTTAGAAAAATGTTCACTTGTGGCTGCTACATTTTAATATTCCTTCTCGAAGCTGAAAAAAGAAGACCAGAAAGAGTAGTGGTAAGACTGTCTCTCTCTTACAGAGGGGAAGGCACTTGCCTTGCATGTAGTCGACCAGATTTGATCCTCCACACCCCATAGGGTGCCTGAACCTACCTCAGTGCAGAGCCAGGAGTAAGCCCTGAGGACAGCTAGGTGTGACCCACAAATCAAAAAGATAAATAACTTAATAAAATAAGCTTCTTTTTTTAATTTAGACCAAAATAAGTAGTAAAACTTTTTAAGTGGGGGGGAGAGTATTTCTAAAGGTGTTAGTATGCGGCTCTGATTCTCTGTGTCTTCAGTGTAACAATATGATCATTATGAAAGGCAAGAGAACGTTAGAAGGAACCGAAATCTGTTACAGGGCTACTATAATCAGACACCGAGTTCTAAAAGGGCACTTTCACACTATTATAGATGTGTGACCCAAAACAGATCAATAGACGGGACGTACTGAGATGTTACAGGTGTCCCACTCGAGCAAATCAATATGTATGGGAAGACAGTGATACAGTGATCCAAAATATAATAAGTACATTTTAATGGAGAAAAATGGTAACTTTTAACAAAAAAATACATCAAACAAGGGCAATTTTTTAAAAATTTTATTATACCAGTGTAAGATATACAAAGATGTTAATGATTGGGTTTCAGTCATACATTTTCCAGCATTTTTTAAAACCTTTTAATTTCAGAGGCTGGAATTACCAAAGATAGAGCCTTGAGCGGCATCTACTTTTCATTGGCTTCTCCTTTTTAAATGAATAGAATATGTTTCTCCTAATCAAATTGTCATGACTTGTTGTTTTTCTTTCCTAAAGAAAATCCAGTGTTTTTTCCTATTTGAAGATGGTCTTCCTTCAGAGGCGTCTCAGTACTTGTTCACATCCGCGGGACTGGCTCCGACCCTGAGCATCATAAATAGTACATACACTGGCACCTTCCACTTTAACTTAACTTTGGTAAATGCATTTCGCTTTATTCTGGGGTATTAGTGACAGGATCAGACTCTTCATGGTAGGGTGTTTTTGGTTTGGTTTGGTTTGGTTTGGCTTTTTATTCGGTCACACCCAGAAATGCTCAAGGGCTACTCCCAGCTCAGTGCTCAGTTCCCTCCCAATGGTGCTGTGGATAGAATCTGTGATTCTGTACGCAAAGTGCATATGGTACTGGTTTAAATAATTGATCTAGTAATAGTGCAGATGGAGAAAGGATTTAAGTCCCATCACTTCACTTGAAGTGATCACTTGAATCCGTTATTCATCGATTTGCTCGAGCAGGCACCAGTAACATTTCCATTAGACCCTATCACGTGCCAATGTAGCCCAATGGCATCTGGTTGATTCAGGAATATGAAGAGCCTCAAACCGTTCCTTCAGGGTCTTGACAAGGAAGTCTGACCAGCTTGTAGGTGGGCGGCCATGTGATCTTTTGACATCCCGTGGGGATCCAGTTGGTAACGGCTCTAGTCCAGCGGTTGTCTCCAAATCTCATTACATGTCCAGCCCATCTGATTTTCGATGCCTTGGCAAACGAGACAGCGTCCCTGATTCTGGAATAGCGACGGAGGTCAGAACTCCGGATTCCTTCTCTCACTTGAGTGAGGCGTGATATTCCAAGCATAGCTCTCTCGATTCCTCTCTGGGAGACCCGAATAGCATTCTCATCCTGCTTTCATAGAGCCCAGGTCTCTGAGGCATATGTTAATGCAGGGAGAACAGTGGAGTCAAAGAGATGTGCCTGGAGCCGGAGGTTCTTTGTCCTTTTAGCTATTTCTTCGATGCCTTTGAAGGCATTCCATGAAGCCTCTCTTCCTCCTGCGCCAGCTCAGGTTTTAGGTAGTTCATCATGTTGACTTCTCGACCTAGGTACATATAACTGCTGCATTCAGAGATGTTTGTTTCATTGAGATTTATTTTAAGTAAATTAAAATTTATTTATTTTAGTCCCATATAACTAATATATTATATATTTTGCCTTATACATATTTTAAAGAGCTTGGGGCCTGAGCGATAACACAGTGGGGAGGGCTTGGCCCTTGTTGCGCCAAACCGGGTTCAATTCCCAGCATCCCATATGGTCTCCCAAGCTCCACCAGGAGTAATTCCTGAGCGAAGAGCCAGGAGTAACCCCTGAGTGTCTTGGGGTGTGATAAAAAAAGAGCTTAATTGATGAAGAGATAGAGTTTAGAATCACTACTCACCTGTTTATTATTTCCATGCTCTTCTGTCTGTTCTGTGCCTGTATGTGTCATCTGGTACCAGACTATAAACCTAAATAACTTAAGCACTCCATTAAGTGTTCCTCGCATGAGTTTTCTGGGAGCTTTCTGGCCTTAAAAATGTTTTTATTTCATTGTTGTATTTTTTGGAAGCACTCTATTAATAAGTAATTCATACACCCTACAATCTGCCTGTCAGGATGTATAGTAAAATGGTTTTCAGTATATTTATAGAGTGGCATCCCTACTACAGCTACCTACTTTTTAGAACATCTATATCATCCCTAAAAAAGACTCTATCCCCACTAATAATCACTCCTTTTCCTGTCTTCTCTTTCTCAAGCAACTACTAATCTGTTTTACGCCTGTTAGAGACTTACACGAGATACTAAACACTTCTTTGCATGAAATCATATACTGTGTGTTCTTTTGTGACTGTCTTCTTTTACTTAGCATAATGGTTTCCAGGTTCATGCATAATGTATCATGTGTGAGTACTTTATTTTTATTCCCAAATAGTATTTCATTGTATTGGTACCATATTTTGTTTATCCATTCATCAGCTGACAGAAATTTGTTTGTTCCCAACATTTTGGCTATTATGAATAATGCTTCCATGAAAATGTATATATAAGTTCTTGTGCAAAAGTAAGTTTTTTAATGTATCTTGGATGTTTATATAGAAAATGTAATCGTCTGGTCAGATAGTCACTATATTTAACTTTTTAGGAATTGCCAGACTTTCCCCTCAAATGGTGTTTCTCATCTATATTTCTGCCAGCAGCATTTTGGTGTTCAGACTTCTCCAACATCCTCACCAACACTTGTTATTATCTCTCTCTTTTTTGTGTTTTTTTGCTTTTTGGGTCACACCGGCGATGCTCAGGGCTTACTCCTGGCTCTTTGCTCAGGAATTACTCCTGGCAGTGCTCAGGGGACCATATGGGATGCCGGGCTCGGACCCTGGTCGGCCACATGCAAGGCAAATGCCCTCCCCTCTGTGCTATTGCTCTGGCCCCCTTATCTCTCTTTTTGATTGTCACTGTCCTGCTACATGTTCAGTTCTGTCTCTTTGTGCTTTGGAGTTGCATTTCCATGATGACAAATGACATAGAGCATCTCTCTGTGTGTTTATCAACCATTTGATTACCTTTGTGGAAATCCCTATTTTGACACAGCTCAATAATATACATCCTACAACTCAGTTATATGCATGTATATATACACATGCATCCTTATTTAGGCGAGAGGGCTTAGACCACAGCTGTAAAGGTAATTGCTGTCTTTTTTGTTGTCATGGTGATGACTGTGGAACACGGATCACTTCCAAGACTGCTGTGACATATCTAGGACCTCACACATGCACGCCATATGCTGAACTAAAGAGCCTCATTGCTGGGGCCAGAAATATAGCACAGTGGCTGACCCAGGTTCGAGAGCACAGCGGCTGACCCAGGTTCGATCTCTGGCATCCCATTGTTCCCCTAAGCCCTGCCAGGAGTAATTCCTGAGTGCAGAGCCAGGATGTGATCACCAGTGTGACCCAAAAAGACCAAAAAAAAGAAAGGAAAACTTCATTTCTGACCTGGGGAATGCTTTATTAATCTCATTTCCAGGTTGTTATGCAAATGTACAGAAATACAATTAATTTTTGCTTGTTTACCTCATATCCTGCTGACTTGTTGGACACATGTGTGAGTTCTGATAGGTTTTTAGTGGCCATCTGAAGTCTTGAAGGACAGTTTCATTAGCAACATCATCTCTGTGTTTGTCCAGAATTTTGAACATCTTCTGCATTTCAAATCTGTTATCTGACCTATTCGTTCGAATGACAGGTCAGCTGTTCATTTTCTTATAATGATCCTTATATTTAAGGCATCATTTTTCTTTGGATGATTTTAAGGTTTTCTATTCACATGTACCTTGACTGGGTTTCTTGGATTATAATTGATCAAATTTGGAAAGCCTGAAGCCACTTTGTCAGAAAACTTTCTGTCCTCCTGCTGGCAACTCTACTTCATAAAACACTGTCCCAGAGATCTCTAAGGCTCTGATTATTTTTCTTTGTTTCCACTTTTTTCAGATTGAATGATCTCAGTTGCTCTACGTTTATTATTTTTTCCCATCTGCCATCTCCTATTGAATTCATCCAGGAAATATTTTTATTTTATTTATTATATTTTTCAGCCTTTTATATGATTTTGAGTTTATTTTGACAGTTCTCTGTGTGCTGGCATTCTCTATCTCTTCCTCCATTAGGACATTTTCTTTAAATTTGTAGTTATAGTTACAGTAACTGCTTTGAAGTTTCTGTCAACTCTCTGGATTCACTGTGCACCAGTTCATCCTTATTTCCCTGCCCCCATTACCAGTTACACGATCCTCTTTCATTTCTAGTCTTGTCACTTTTGGTTTAAAAATTGGACATAAGGGAAAG
Organism: Cryptotis parvus; assembly: GCA_021461705.1. Lineage (NCBI taxonomy): Eukaryota > Metazoa > Chordata > Mammalia > Eulipotyphla > Soricidae > Cryptotis > Cryptotis parvus. Next base: position 7,549 of record JAJIBD010014200.1, read on the forward strand.
ATAATTCGGGGGTTAAGACACATGGCTTGCAAGCAGCTGATCCAGTTCAATATCCAGCACTACCTGGTCCCCAAAGTCTCACTGGGTGCAAGCTGAAGGCCCCTGAGCACTGTCAGGGGTGGTCCAGGGATGGCCCAGAATCTCAGTGCTCCAACTGCACCACGTCATCATGCCTTACACTGATTCACTAACCCGAGTCACTGGAGTGGACGCTGGCCTGCCTGAGCAGCACTTCATTATTGCCAATTGTCTTCTATAGTGAAAAAAATCCTCAAGCATATTTTATTTAATATATATGATTTCAAATCACTTGTATCCACTTGTCTTCTAGTTGTTCATCGATTTGCTCAAGTGGGCACCATAATTGTTCCCCATGGCCTGAACAATTATGATTTCAAATTATACATTTTCATATTTTTCATATATATTCATATATGTTTATATATAGTGTAGGATAAATTCCTAAAAATGCAGTTGCTGAGTGAAAGGTAGATACACCAGATAGTTTTATTTAGTTTTTTTAAATATAAGATAGATAACAAAATAATTATTACTGTAACATTGGAAAACATTGTCTGATTTTTTTTTTATAATGCAAAACTAGTTTCTTAAATATAGGATCAATAACAAAATATTTGTTGCTTCTAACATTGCAAAACATTGTTTTCTGATCCAAGTTTAGTGATCGAGTTTACTGGCTCATTGATATTCCAAAGGGAAAATATTACCCAAAATACAGGTAAGAGTAACATGAATTAATTATTCTACTTAGGGGTCCAATTACCAAGTTTCTCAAGTAGTAACATTTAAGTATTGAAAAGTTGCTATCCCTGGGTGCTGCCGCAGAGCAGCCACTCGACAGACTTAGACAATAATGGCAATTCGGACCAAGTCCTTCCCAGGATCTTTCACATTTATACACTCTAATGATCATCCTAATTGCAACAACCTGGGGAGGTTGATGGGGGAATGGGAATTATAATGTCACACTAGAACTCACTATTGAATATAAATATAGATACATCATAAACTGTTAATATCTGTAGGGCAAGCCACAAAGTGTAAGAGAAGAGAGAGAGAGAAATACAGAAACAGACAGAGACAGAGACAGAGAGAAAGAAAAGTTGTCTGCTATAGGGGCAGGCTGGGGTTGGGTGGGAGGGAGTGTTTGGACATTGGTGGTGGGAATGGGGCACTGGTGGAGGGGATGGGTGCTGGAACACTGTATGACAGAGATCCAATTATGAACATCCTTATAATTGTATATCTCACAGTGGTATATTAAAAATTAAGAAAAGAAAAGTTGCTATTCCACGGAAATGTCTTTTTATAGAATTTAGGACATGCCTAATTTTGTATAGACCAACTGAAATTTTTATGTTTAACTGAGATTTCTGCATTTTATTCCACAAGTTTATTATCTGTTGATTGTTCTAAGATATATATTTATTTTAGTTATTAAAGTAAAGTCACTTTTAGAATCTGGACATTATAGTGTTGAGAAATTCAGGTGCTAATTACATCCATCTTAAAAGTTAGATACATTCTTTTATTATGAAATCTACTAACATATGTTATATGGTAGTATAGCTGTTCAACTACCATAAATATTCAGATGTTAAAAGAGGTAAAACAAAATTTCAGGAGTTTGTGAGTGTTGATCTAGAGCACTGAGCTAACTGATCTTCAGGCATGATATATATCTCAGTATTTAAAAATAATGCAAGGCAAATCATTTTACTATGTTAAGTGCAAGAGACAAAAGCAAACTTGACCTCACAAAGGGCAAATCTTTCATCATGGACCCCAAAGACAAAAATTCAACATACATTTGTGTACCAATCCAATATAATATATTGACCATGAGGAGTTTGGGGTGAAAGGAATCCTGCAGGTAAAAGCCTCCCAGTATGGAAGAAGCTAAAAACACCCTATTCTGTATTCTATATAGTAAGTGGGTGGAAGGTGAGAGTCAATGATTAAAAAGACTCTATAAAGAAGGTAAGAGTGGGACTGGAGTGATAGCACAGCAGGTAGGGCATTTGCCTTGGTTCAATTCCCCAGCATCCCATATGGTCCCCTGTCGGGGATGCCGCTGGGGTTCCCGACAGTGTCAGGACAGAAGTTCTCTTCTACCTCCGAGAAAGCTGGGGAATGGATGAAAACTTGCTGAGTCTGGCGCAGTTCCAAAAAGGCTTTTAATAGTACAAAAGCTCTTCCACAGAAATCCAATATAATGAAAGAACTCTAGCTCTGGTCCGAACTTAGATCATACAAAAGAGCCTAAGTCTCCCACCAAAGAGAGAGGGATCTCACCCAAGAGGAGTCCTACCCAAAAGAGAGGGGGGAAAGGTAGAAGGGGCCTCAAGTCAGTCCCCTTATATATATATACCAAAGTAATCTGATCTGTGACAGGGAGGGTCGTGTCAATAAAGAACCCTAAACAGATTGTAAAAGGGTGGTGCTACATCCTATTACAGATATAAACAAAGGTTATGCCAAGGACTAATCCCTCCTACTGAGATTATCTCTTATGTAAAAACACTGGTTTGAGTAAGAAAAGAGGTAAAGCCGATATAAAATAAGAAGGTCCTTCAGTAACAATGTACCCCAAGGTCCTTCTTATTTATTATCTGCACCAGGGTGATTCTGAGTATCTTGTTCTCATGTACTGAAAGGGTCACACTCGCCTGCTTTAGAGCAAACTAGTATGATCCTTCCTACAGTCTTCCTATAGTTTCAACGTAGCCAGGATGGTAGTCTCCTGGTAAATTCTAACTGTCCCACGCTGGATACAGTGGGTATAAAGAGGAGCTGTGCCCAATCTAGAAAACATAGAAGTCTTAGTAGATGTATATAAGTCAGAAGTTATTCAATCAAGGTGACTTCTGTACCTGCAACACCCTCTAGCAGTGTTTACATAGTAGAGAGGTCTCATTAGAATGAACCTTGGCTTAAGTAGATTAAGTTGTGAGTGGGCAAAACAGCAAAGCTCCCAAACTAGCTAAACCTATCATTCAACAGTCCCCAAGCACCACCAGGAGAAATTCCTGAGTGCAGAGCCAGAACACAGCTGGATGTGATTCAAAAGAAGGTAAGCACCTGTAAAGGAATCACTTGATCACTTGATCGCTTGAATCCCGTTATTCATCGATTTGCTCAAGCAGGTGCCAGTAACATTTCCATTGGACCCCATCACGTGCCAGTGTAGCCCAATGGCATCTGGTTGATTCAGGAATATGAAGAGCCTCAAACTGTTCCTTCAGGGTCTTGACAAGGAAGTCTGACCAGCTTGTAGGTGGGCGGCCACGTGATCTTTTGACATCCTGTGGGATCCAGTCGGTAACGGCTCTAGTCCAGTGGCTGTCTCCAAATCGCATTACATGTCCAGCCCATCTGATTTTCGATGCCTTGGCAAACGAGACAGGATCCCTGATTCTGGAATAGTGACGGAGGTCAGAACTCCAGATTCCTTCTCTCACTTGAGTGAGGCGTGATATTCCAAGCATAGCTCTTTTGATTCCTCTCTGGGAGACCCGAATAGCATTCTCATCCTGCTTTCATAGGGCCCAGGTCTCTGGAGGCGTATGTTAATGCAGGGAGAACGGTGGAGTCAAAGAGATGTGCCCGGAGCTGGACACATCGCTGATGACATCGTAAAGGAATCCCCACTGTTATAACATCACGTGGATTGTAGCACTTTTTAGTTTTGCTTTGGTTGGATAGGGCACACCCACCATGCTCAGAGCTTACTCCTGGCAGGCCCAGGGAACCATATGGGATGCCAGGGATCAAACCTAAGTAGGCCACACTCAAGATAAGCACCTACCTGCTATACTAGTGCTGTGGTCCCAGTGATACTGTTTTTAACCCTCTTCTCTCAATTTTTTCTCAACATAGTCTGTTGGAACTTTCTGTGATTTTCTTCAAGGAAGTCAACCTGAAAATTGTATTCCTTTATTTTCTTTGTCTGACTAAATGCTCTTCAGTATAAGGATAGGTTGTTATGGCTGCTTGCCATAATACTGATATCAGTTTGACACCAAAACAGTAAAGATCATTTGTTATTCCTGCTTGTTCTGGCTATTTAAGACTTTTGTTTCAATGTCTGTGATAACTTTCACTCCCCATAGTTAAAGAACTGACCTAGATTGGTTTATTGTATAGAAATACCTCTCTGATCTCATTTTCTTTGGGAGCCTGTTTCTGGGCATTTCTTGGTTTACTTTATCTAGCATTTTAATTGAGGAACTGGGATTTACAAAACTGCTAGTTATACTTTTATACATACATTGTTCCAACACCATCCATCACAAGAGAACCTATTCCCTCCACCAGTGTCCCTGGGCTCCCGCTCTGTCACCCCAACCCGTGGAAACTCAATTCTGTAGACAGAGTCTCCAGTTTCAATGTCTTTGGTTTATTTGTAGTGATTTTTTTACTGAAGTTATCACTATCGCTATCTTCCCGTTCATCATCAATTTGCTCGAGTGGGCTCCAGTAACATCTCCATATGTCCTGTCTCGTGCTAGTAGAGCCCAAGGGCATCTGCCTGCTCCAGGAACATAAAGAGCCTCAAACCATTATATTAGGTCATAGGAATGACCTAACATAATTGCTACTGGTATTTGGCATATCAAATACGACACGGGCAGCTTGCCAGGCTTGCCATGCGGGTGGCATACTCTTGTAGTCACCTCTAAATGTAGCATGTATTGATGAACCACACGGCTGCAAGCGGCTGCGCGAGCGGGCTGTAATAGGCTCGTCTGCTGGATAGAGTTCTGATGAGAGGGAGGTCCGAATGACGTGGAAAATGGCGGCCCTCATGAAAGGGCGGGGTCGTCTGGCTTGTTGTGAGGCTCTGCTGGGGTGGCAGGCCAGGGTTAGAACCCCACCATCCCTCCCAGGTGCCTCGTGAGTGGCTGGGCACAGGGAGAGTTGGTAGCAGCTCTGCCGCATGTCTGTGAGTCTCTGGATCAACATACCTGCAGTTATACTGTATCAATGTATCAATGTCTTCCTGTTCATCATCGATTTGCTCGTTAGGGCACCAGTAACATCTCCATATGTCCTATCTCATGCAAATAGAGCCCAAGGGCATCTGCTTGCTTCAGGAACATAAAGAGCCTCAAACCATTCCATCAGGTCATGGGAGTGAGGTCTATAATTGTTATTGGTATTTGGCATATCAAATATGACACGGGTAGCTTGCCAGGCTCTGCCATGCGGGTAGCATACTCTTGTAGTTATCTCTAAATCCAGCATTTATTGATGAAACACACAGCCGCAAGTGGCCTCACGAGCCAGGCTGTGATACTGGTCTGCTGGGTGAGTCTGGGAGGAGCGGATTGGAAATGAGCCACATGATAGCATCCGCGCCTGCGGGTACGGCCAGAGCGAACCCACCATCCCCTGGGTGCCTCATGAGTGGCTGGGCAGGAAGCCAGCGCTCTGCCCCTCTGAGCCGGAAGCAACCGTTGAAGACTCGGGGGACCGTAAGCCAGGCTGTGATAGGCTGGTCTGCTGGGTGGAGTTCTGAGGAGAGGGAAATCCGGATGTGGAAAATGGAGGCCACCATGGAGTGGGGGTCGTCTGGCTGGTTACAAGGCTCTGCTGGGGTGGCGGACCAGAGCTAGAACCCGCCATCCCTCCTGGGCGCCTCGTGAGTGGCTGGGCACAGGGAGAGCCAGAAGCAGCTCTGCCCCATGTCTGTGAGTCTCTCTGCAGTTATACAGATTTTTAAAAATAATTTTAAGCCCAGAATCTGGGTGGAAAGGTTAACACCAAAGGTGAGCACTTGGATTGGAGATATAGTAGAGTGGGTAGAGTGCCTGAACTGGAGAGATAGTCCAGCAGGTAGGGAGCTTGCCTTGCATATAGTCGACCCAGGTTCAATCCCCAGCATCCTATAGGGCCCCCCCCAAGCATCACCAGGAGTAACTCCTGAGTGCAGAGACAGAAGTATGCCCTGAGCATCACCAGGTGTGGCCCAAAACAACACAAGACACAAAACTAAGGTGTATGCTCTCTTTGTTTGGGTTGTGTTTATCAGTAAGGAGCAAGCTCATTTTCTCGTCCCTCCTCCAAATCTCTCCGCTACCATGAGGGATTCTGTTGAATGACTGAGATTATGCCCAGGATCTGGGGACAAAGTAGTACTTTCTCCCACTGAAGAGATGTGCAGATTACCTGGCCGGTCAGAGAGAAATGTGAACAGAAGTAAATATTACATTGCTTTGAAGTCTTCTGTTAACCAATTTGGGGAGCCTTGGATTGTACAATAGCCCCAAAGCAAGAATGGCTTACTTATGTGATGATATTATAGCTTGGTTCTAAAAAGTGGAGTTTCTAGGTCAGATTTTCAAGTGGGTGATTTCAGAATTGAAAAAAAAAAAACAGTAACCCTCATTTTTAGTATCACTGTATCACTGTCTTCCCGTTCATCATCGATTTGCTCGAGCGGGCCCCAGTAACATCTCCATATGTCCTGTCTCATGATAGTAGAGCCCAAGGCATCTGCTTGCTCCAGGAACATAAAGAGCCTCAATCCATTCTGGAATGAGGTCTATAATTGTTACTGGTATTTGGCATATATATCAAATACAACACGGGCAGCTTTCCAGGCTCTGCCGTGCAGGTAGCATACTCTTGTAGGCATCTCTAAGTCCAGCATTTATTGATGAACCGCGCGGCTGCAAGCGGCTGCGCGAGCCGGGCGCTGCCTGGTTTTCCTTAGGGGACCATATTGGGTATCACTGTATCACTGTCTTCCCGTTCATCAGCAATTTGCTCGAGCGGGCACCAGTAACATCTCCATATGACCTGTCTCATGCCAGTAGAGCCTAAGTGCATCTGCTTGCTCCAGGAACATAAAGAGCCTCAAATCATTTTTAGTAAGAAATATTTTTTGCCAAAACTTCTTTGCAAGGGCCCCCAGTTTAGCTGGCAGAAGGAGATGCAGATGATTGCTTGTTGGATGAGAGGCCTAGTTACCTTTGGATCTTTGTTGTTTAAACTAATTACACTTTAAGCTATTTACATGTCCCTAAGCCAGGGTTCATACTAATGAGATCTCTCTTCTGTGTAAACACTGATGGATGGTGTGGCAGTTACAGAAGTCACCTTGACTCCAAATGAGTAACTTCTGACTTATTATATATCTACTATGATTTCTATGTTATCTAGATTGGGCACAGCTCCTCTTTATACCCACTGGACCCAGTGTGGGACAGTTAGAATTTACCAGGAGACTACCACCTGGCTACGTTGAGACTATCGTTTAAGATTATAGGAAGGATCATACTAGTTTGCTCTCAAGCAGGCGAGTGTAACCCTTTCAGTATACAGAGAACAAGATACTCAGAATCACCCTGGTGCAGATAATAAATAATAAGGACCTTGTAGGTACCATCCAGATTACATGAAGCCCATGAAATTAAGATGTATTACCTTATACCAGCCCCCACTCTCTCCAGTGTTTTACATAAGACATAATCTCTGAGGAAGGGACTACTTGCCATAATCATTTGTTTAGACCTGTTGTAGGGTGTAACACCACCCCATCTACTCTCTGTTTAGTTGATCTTTGTTAACAGGGCCCTTCCTGAATTTAGGATTACTTTTGTGTATGTAAGGGGACTGACTTGAGGTACTGCATCTGTTTTGGTGGAATTCTCTCTGGTGGGATCATCTTTGGTGAGAGACTTGAGCCCTCGTGCATTGCATGGTCTAAGTTCTGACCAGAACTAGGGGTCTTCGATTATATTGGATTGCAGTGGTAGAGCTTGTTCTCCTGTTAAAATCCTTTTGGAACTGCACCAGACTTGTGAGTTTTCATCCATTCCCATGTGGCCTTGGAGGTAGAAGAGAACTTCTGATACTGATACTGTTGTAGACCCCAACGGCTCCCTGACAGTTGCTGGCCAATATTTCACACATCTGCTGGTTTATATTTTGTGGGCTTTGAAATCCTAAGTAGTAGGTAAACCTGGTGGGAGGGAAATAGACTTTATATGTCAATTGATCAGTTGATCACTTGAATCCCGTTATTCATCGATTTGCTCGAGCGGGTGCCAGTAACATTTCCATTGGACCCTATCACGTGCCAATGTAGCCCAATGGCATCTGGTTGGTTCAGGAATATGAAGAGCCTCAAACCGTTCCTTCAGGGTCTTGACAAAGAAGTCTGACCATCTTGTACAGTCATTTTTGTCCTTCTTCGTTTTGGCAGCCTAGGTTGGCCGTGAAATTTTATCAGGCACTGCTTGTTCTCCTTTCTTACTGCAGCCGTATTAAGGGCTCTTTCGGGTCATGAAAATAAACATTTTTGTTACTGGTTTTGGCATATCGAATACGCTATTGGACAGCTTGCCAGGCTCTGCCGTCCGGGCACTATACACTCAGTAGCTTGTGGGGCTCTCTCAGAGGGGTGGGTAGAATATTCATGGTAATTTGGAGGTATATTGTGCGGCCACGCAGCAGCGGGAAAGCTAGTATCTGCTCTGCCAGGTATATCTGTGTCTGTGGCTCAAGCATTCCTGGGCTTGAAATACTCTCCTCTGAAGGGCGGGTCCTTGTAGGCTGGGTTTCTGACAAGCCGGGTTGGAGACTGGCTTAATCTCTCGGGTGGAGATCTTACGAGCTGCAGAGTGTGGATGGTGAAGATCGCTGGGGATTCCTCTGGGTTCTTCTGAGGCTCTATTGGGATGGAGGACTCGAGTTGGAAGTCGCTCTCGTGGTCCGTGGAATGCAGGGGGTTCAACGGGGAAAGCTGGTATCTGCTCTGCCGGGTGTATCTGCGTCGACTTTATATGTACTCTTTATATCTGTCACTGTATCACTGTCTTCCCATTGTTCATCGATTTGCTCAAGTAGGCACTAGTAACATCTCCATTAGTCCTGTCACAAGCAAGTGTAACCCAAGGGCATCTGCTTGCTCCAAGACTGGAGGAGCCCGAAACCATTCTTCAGGTCATGGAACTGAGGTCCATAATTGTTACTATTTTTTGGCATAACAAGTAAATAAAACACAAGTAGCTTGCCAGGCTTACCGTGTAGGTGATATAGTCTCAGTAGAAGGCTCTCAACTCGAGCATTTATTGATGAAACTTAAAGAGCAAAGATCAGGCTTTCTCTTGGATGGACTCTGAGGAACTATGGAGTCTGGATGTTGAGAATGACTAACTGTATGATGTGTGGTTTGCTCTGGCTTCTCGCTAGGCTTACTGGTATCAGTTAGAACCTGTCAAGAACTGTATACAATGTATAAATGTGAAAGATCTTGGGAAGGACCTTATCCTAAAATTAGCATTCTCTAAGAATATCGTGCAGCCGCATTGCGGCCACGCGCCAAGGGACCTGTGGGTCCTGAAAGAGTGGGTCTCTCTCTTCCGGGGGCAACTGGCATGGAGGTGGAGGAAAGGGCAGGGCCCAAAACTCCACTCCGAGTCCCGCCAGCGTGATCTCTCCCCTGCCCATGAGAGCATACCCTTGGAGCAATGTTGGACTTGTCCAGGGGCTGGCCGAGCCCCTTAGTGGGTGGTCAGCTCCATGGGTTGCTTCCACATGGGGCCGCCAAGCAGCGCAGCTGTGGATCTGAAGTGGATCTTTATATCTATATCGCTATAAAGCATGCAAAGCTTATAGAGAAAAATAGTATTGACATGTAACTCACTGCTAAAAGAAATAGAGTGAGGAAATAGTAAGTCAAGTAAGTGATTGGAAAGACTTTTCCTCTTATATTATGGAGGAGTTTTTTAGAATTGGTAGCATCTTTTTATTTAATGGTTTTCATGGGATTTACCAGTGAATATATCTTAAAGGTTCCTTTTGTGAGAGTCAGAGAGCTAGTATAGCGGTGAAGGTATGTGCCTTGTATCCCTTTAACCAACTGTGAACCAGTCTGCAGAAGGTCAGTCAGGTTCTCTGTCCAGCTTCTTTGTGCTGGCCAGCTGCAGCTTGTGCTCCTGTAAGACACACAGACCATCTTACCAACATTCCTTGGCCCAGAACTGCCTACTGGGAAGCAGCAGTAAGAGCATTTATGCTGCTGAGGCACCATGGGAAGAGCCTCATCCTTGGGGGGTGCCTAGAGGGCCTATGCGACTGAGGTGCTGGGACCAAGCACTGTTCTCATGAGCGTCTCTGAATGACTGAGCTGCTGAGACCAGGCACTGTCCTCATGAGTGTATCTGGTTCCATCCTTAGTCTCAACCTTGCCCGTCTTCTGCTTTCAAACCATCTCCACTTTGATGGAGTGATTTAAATTGACAGTCTTGATTCTTGTACCTGAGATGGGAGCTGTCTTATCACAGGTATGAATGGGCATTTCCCATGTAACATAATTGTTAATACGGTTGTACTTGAAATCTACCATCAGACCATCAGATAGCTTTCTTTCTATAGTTTCTTTTCCTGCATTCATTTGTATTATATCATTTGCTTGCATTTCTTTCTTCTCTATTCCTGGCTTATTTAGACTTTGAAATCTTTCAGCGTTAGTCCTCAAGCTTCTACTCCAAATTTTAAGTAACCCTGGTCATCTTTCAAATATTTCAAATAATATCGTAACTACCATTTCACATGACATGTCAAAATTTGCTTTCTACCAAATTTTGGTAGAAAATTGGTAGAAATTTTCTGCCTGAGAACTGTGATGTGGCCAGGGTTCTCAGGTAATTATCATCTAAAATATTATTATCATTGATTTTTTGTTGCAAAGGGGAAAAAAATCCGGATTCGGGCTGGAGCGATAGCCCAGCGGGTAGGGCATTTGCCTTGCACGCAGCCAGCCCATGCCAGCCCGGGTTCGATCCCGGCATCCCATATGGTCCCCGAGCACCGCCAGGAGTAATTCCTGAGTGCAGAGCCAGGAAAAACCCTGAGCATTGCAGGTGTGACCCAAAAAGCAAAAAAAAAAAAAAAAAAAATCGGATTCATTGCAGTGCTGGTAAGAGCAGTTCTTTTTTTTTTAAAAAAAATATTTTATTATACCACCGTGAGATATACAATTACAAAGATATTCATGTTTGGGTTTCAGTCATACAGTGTTCCGGCACCCATCCCTCCACCAGTGCCCATTTCCCTCCACCAATGTTACCAATTCCCTTCCCCCTCCCGAGCCTGCCTCTATGGCAGGTTCTTTATCTCTTTTCTCTCTTTCACCTTCAATCTCTCTTTCTCTCTTCCTTCTCTTACACATTGTGGATTGTAATACATACAATTAGGGGTTATCATGTGTTTCTTTTTGCCTGTATTTAATGCTCAGTTCTAGGTTGGTATTAGCACTTTCGACAATTTTTAGCACACTGTTCCCTTCTCTGTCTTACCTAACCTCTACTCCCACATGTTTGTGGTAATTTCCACCGGTAAGAGCAGTTCTTAATTCTTTTTCCTTATTTCATCATTTAAGTGTTAATAGAAAAAAGTTGGAAAACATTATATATAAATCAGTCAATTATTAAGGAGTGGAAAGAAATTGTTCCTGACCCTACTCACATAGCCTTAAATTTCACAAGACCGGAAACAGAAGCTGTTGATGTGTCTTTTTTTCCAACAGATGTTGCACCTGTAGAAGAGTGGTTTGTAAGGATCAGTCTACAACATGGGTTAGATATCTATGCTACTGGAGGAACACTACTGGACAGAATTCGAGGTAAAGTCCAACGGATGCAAGTAAAAGAGAAAGCCAGGGTGATAGTTCGAAAAGCTGGTGCCCATGCTCTGGAGATGGAGCCCGAGCAGATCGATCCCTAGCACCTCCTGGTCTCCAGATCATAAAACACATAAAAACAAACAAAACCAAGTGAAATCAATTTTTTATTATTCTTGCAACAGTGGGCAGAGCTTGAGAAAGTCAGATTTTGTATCTTCGATAAGGTGATTATGGAAGATTGAATCATTGCTCTATCTTCCTTATGAGAACTGCCTACAAAGGTTCTTTCCCAGGTTTAGTTAAGGGCTACTCAACTTTTTCATGAAAACTTGCTAGTTTTAAGGTCCTGAGTACTAAGTGGTAAAACTACCCCTTTGCCCGTTCTCTGATCTTTTGGATCCCAGAGAACATGATGGTTTAAAGCTCAGTTGTCTAGATCTTGACTTTCTCCTCACTTTCATAACCTTCCTTTTCCACTTTTCTCCTCGTGCTCCCACTTTGATAGATTTCTGTGCAGAAAGCAGAAGGGGGCAATGTTCAAATATCACAGTGCATGGACAGAACCACCTGGACTCTATGATGGAAAAGAGGGATGATGCCATCACTTAACACTAAAAACTAATCTCTACAAGGGGACCAGGCTTCATGCTTTTAAACAATCTTCCCAGGAGCCAGAGAGCTGGCACAGGGAGTAAGGCACTTGCTTTTCTCATGGCCTACCCAGTGTAATTCCCAGCACCACGTGTGGTCCACAAGCTGTGTCTGGAATAGCCCCTGAGTGCAGAGCCAAGGGGAAGCCCTAAGCAACTCCAGTGTGGCCCAACCCCACCACACTCTCTCTCTCTCTCTCTCTCTCCTTTATTCTTCCATGTTTTATTCCTTATACTTTTAATTAAATTATTTTTTATTTTTATGCCATATATCAAGTTTTAATTCTCTGTGTTTTATGCATGCTCAATTTAACTTTAACATTTGTATAAATTTTAATGTAATATGTTTAGTATGGCTATGATTCATATTTAAACATGATTTTATTTTAAACAATGACATTAAAAATAATTTACATACAGAAAACCCCCCAAAAAATTAGTTCAAAATCAACCACCTGGGCCAGAGGGATAATACTGTGGGTAGGGTGTTTGCTTTGCACACAGTTCACCTGGTTCAATCCCTGGCAGCAAATGTGGTTCACTGACCCTGCCAGGGTGATCCCTGAGCACAGAGCCAGGAATAAGCCCTGAGCACAGCCAGGTGTGCACACCCAGCCCCAAATAAATTAACCATATACTAGATCGGATATTTCTGAGAGCACTCACCCGTGTTGCATTTCTTGGGTAAAAGAGGGTTTTTAAGTGGGAAAGTTCAAGAAAGCCTGATCTAGGGACAGTGCAATGAGATGTGCAAAAGGAAAGGAGCCTGTATGGCATGTAACTGACCCAAGTTCAATGAGTGTGGCCCCAAAACAAAACAACAACAAAAATAGAGGGCCTGTCCTCTGTGCCAAGAGTCAGGAGCAAATCTACTGACCGTGTCTCCCTTGTTGGAGGGAAATGCTAGGGGGTTGGGAACAGGAATTCTGCTCATGTTAGGGATCAGACCCAGGGTCTTACGTGTGCACTTGAGCCATATTCTAAGCCTCAGACTGTGTCAGGCATCAAAAAAGCAGAGAACAATATAAATGTCAATCAGAAGGAGAAAGGATGGCCCAATGGGCCTCACTTGTATCGCTTGTCTTCGCGTTGTTCATTGATTTGCTCGAGTGGGCACCAGTAACATCTCCATACATCCTGTCATGTGTAGTGTAGCCCAAGGGCATCTGCTCGCCTCAGGGACATGAAGAGCCTCAAACCACTTCCGGTCATGGGAATGAGGTTTATTATTGTTACTGGGTTTTGGCATATCAAATACAACACAGGCAGCTTGTTAGACTCTACCATGCAGGTGGGATACTCTTATAGTAGCCTCTCATCTCGTGCATTTATTGATGAATCACAATGGGGAGAGATTGACTTTTCTGCTGGGTGGAGCTCTGGCGAGCTGTGGAGTCCGGATGTGGAAAATGGCGGCCTTCATGGTGTGGGGGTTCCTCTGGCTTCTTGCGAGGCTCTGTTGGGATGGCAGGCCAGGGCTAGAACCCACCTTCCCTCCTGAGCGCCTCATGATCAGCTGGGCACAGGAAGAGCCAATGGCAGCTCTGCCCCAGGTATCTGAGTCTCTCAGATTTTTTGCTAAAATATTTTGCTAAAATAATGAAACTGGTCTCCTACTATGTACCATCAAGAACAGAGCCCAGAAACACAGAGTACTCAGCTTCAGAATGAACAGATTAAAAAAACATTTTTCTAGACTTGGCAAAGCACACAAAGTGATGCTTTATATTGTTTAGGTACAGAACATAGACTAGAAAAACACAGAGCTACTTCCTGACAGACTAATGAGGGGGCTCATTGGGGGTGGCATTGTGAAGTGTGGGGGAAATGTCCCTTTTTATTTTGTGCTTTCTATTTTTTAAAACATCCAAAGTTGGGGTTTGTGTGTGTAAGTGTGTGGCAGGGTCACACCTGGATCCTGATGTTGTGTTATCCTGTGCCATGGTGGGGAGGGGGGCGCCCGGGGGCAGGAGGCGTCTCCCATGTAGTTCTCAGAGGACTCTGGAGTCCTCGCAGAGACTCTTGACCACTCAGGCCAACGGTTCAATGGAGGGCCTGGGACTGCTGCTGTCCAGCCCTGCAGTGCCAGGAAGTACCCAGGAAACCTCAGAAATGCTGGGGGCAGGGGGAGGGGGTTCTCAGGCCACAGCCCTTCGGTGCTCGTGGACCATGTGGTGCTCAGGAGCAGACTGAGGTCAGCCACATGCTAGGCGCATGCTCGAACCCTTTTGCTCCCTCTCTAGTCCCTCCCATGCCGTGTTAAGGTACAAAAATAGCAGTCTAGGATTATTTCAAATATTTTTTAATCTAAATCATTATCAGATTGACGTATCACTTGTATCACTTGTCTTCCCATTGTTCATTGATTTGCTTGAGCGGGCACCAGTAACATCTCCATATGTCCTGGCACATGCTAGTGTAGCCCAAGGGCATCTGCTTGCTCCAGGAACTCAAAGAGCCTTAAACCATTCGTTCAGGACATGGGAATGAGATCTATAATTGTTACTGGTATTTGGTATATCAAATATGACACGGGTAGCTTGCCAGGCTCAACTGATAAGATTTTAATAATTCATCATCAGTGGGCAGAAGTTACGGGACATGGGGTGGGGAAAGATCGTTCCCTGCTTTGAAGGTACAACTGTAGTGCCGGGGAGATAAGCTCAAAGGAAAGAAGAATTTGATCAGACTCTCCTGCACTACCAGGTATAATCCTGATCTCCTTTGCCTCCACACGCCCATTTCATTTTTTGAATATTTTTGGTTTTTCTAGAGTACAATGAAATGGGCACGGCACAAATAAATTTCCTTTGCAACATTAGGAAAAGATGGAACTTTGCTTTGAAGACGCCTATGCCACACAGCAGTTAATACAGAGCTCCCTTGGTATCGCGTCCCTGGGAGGTCTGGCAGTGGCCTGATTTTTTCAGGTTACTGCCAATATGATCTCCAGGGGGCGGGAGGGACTACTCTTCTTTGCAGTCCATTCTGAGGCTTAGCTGTTGAGGTGATGTGTGAGATATACAATTACAAAGATGTTCATGTTTGGGTTTCAGTCATACAGTGTTCCAGCACCCATCCCTCCACCAGGGCCCATTTCCCACCACCAATGTCCCGGTTCCTCCCCCTCCCCTAGCCTGCCTCTATGGCAGATTCTTTATCTCTTCCCTCTTTATCTTTCTTTCTCTCTCTCTCTCTCTCTCTCTCTCTCTCTCTCTCTTCCTTCTCTTACACATTGTGGATTGCAATACAAATATTTAGAGGTTATCATATATATCTTTTTGCCTAGCTCTAGCCCTGGCCCACCACCCCAGCAGAGCCTCGCCCAACAAGCCAGACGACCCCCCCACTCCATGAGGGCCTCCATTTTCCACATCCGGACTTCTCTCTTGTCAGACCTCCACCCAGCAGACCAGTCTATCAGTGCCCGGCTCGTGCGGCCGCTTTGCGGCCGCGCAGTTCATCAATAAATGCTGGACTTAGAGATGCCTACAAGAATATGCTACCCGCACGGCAGAGCCTGGCAAGCTACCCGTGTTGTATTTGATATATATGCCAAATACCAGTAACAATTATAGACCTCATTCCGGAATGGATTGAGGCTCCTTATGTTCCTGGAGCAAGCAGATGTCTTGGGCTCTACTAGCATGAGACAGGACATATGGAGATGTTACTGGGGCCTGCTCGAGCAAATCGATGATGAACGGGAAGACAGTGATACAGTGATACAGTGATCTTTTTGCCTATATTCAATGCTCAGTTCTAGGCTAGTATTGTCATTTCCAATAATTATTAGCACACTGTTCCCTTCTCTGTCTTACCTAACCTCTGACCCCCACACGTTTGTGGTAGATTCCGCCTATTGGCAAGACCTCCCTGACCCATGTTTTGCCTGACCTTGGATATTGGTGACACTTTCAAAAACTCACTCGGGCTGCTGAGTGATTTCTGGGGGAAGGCAGGCAAAAATGGAGCAAGGGAAGATGGTTGCCCTCATTCACTCACCCATAGTCCCTTAGCGGTAGAGACAGTAAGAAATAAACTTGCAAAATATATTTTAGAAGGAGAGTTGAGAAGTTCCTGGTGGTGAGAGCCAAGAGGGACAAAGAGGGTGTTAGGGGTGTCAATCTGAGATTTTTTTTTTCACTTGTGTGCACAAAGGAATGAACTGCTGGGAAACACCAGGCAGAAACACAGCCTGAGTTTTGTCAGGGTTTGGTTGTAAATCTTGATCTGCTTCTCATGTCCCAAGAAACGCTTTGACCATAAACTCCAACCTTCCGTCCAGGGCACCCTGCCGAAACTACCCTCACAGTTGCCTTCACAGGACCACTTTCCTGCTTCTTCCTTGGCCTCTCAACGGCAGACAAGACTTCCCCTAGCTGCCTCATTCCAATACTCTTTAAGAGGCGGTGGCTGACTTGAAGGAGTGTGTGCAAAAGAGGAATGTTAGGGCCATGCAGTCACGTCGCACAGTCCAGCTCCTACACACCCCAGTCAACAGACAGGCTACAGTGTGTCTGTGGCAGGAAGGCAGCTGCCCACCCTGCTTTCTTTACCTTTCAGAAAGACTTATCGCGACATTTATTTAATTATAAACTGCCCCTTTTCCCTCTCCTGTGCTTCACTGCACCAACCCAGATGAAAACAGCTCTTTCTTTACACTGCATAAAGTGAACAACTTACCGTGTTTTACCACAGATTTTATCCAAAAGTTTTGGAATACGGAGATTGGCCTTGTAGGAATGTAAACAGCAAAAGCTGATTAGATGTCTGTCCTACGTCATCTGACTGTGTTTGGAATCCAGACAGCCGTCCTCTGTCGCATTGTCCTGGCTTACTTTATGGACTCTCTTTCCCCATTTTTGTTTCAGAAGAAAAAACAAACACAAACTTCTTTCTTTGGCATTAAAACATAACTCTCTCTAATCCCCAGCCCTTTGTCCGTCCAAGTTTCGATTGCTGGCTTGGAGGGTGAAGGTGGCCCACTCCAGACTGATTTTCCCTGCTGGTTTCTCCACAGCTCCTCTGGGTCTTCCCGAAATCCCCAGATACCTTGGCCAGCTCCCTCCCCTCCACTGAGCTACTAGGTTAACTCTGGCCTATCTGTAGTCCTGGATATAGTTTCTACAGGACTGGAAAAGAGGACAAAAAGCAGTTGTGTTCTTTTTGGGGTTTTTTTTTTTTTTTGTTTGTTTGTTTTGCTTTTTTGGGTCACACCTGGCAACACTCAGGGGGTTACTCCTGGCTCTGCACTCAGGAATTACTCCTGGCGGTGCTCAGGGGACCATATGGGATGCCGGGGATCAAACCCCTGGCTGGCGCAGGCCTGCTGCGTGCAAGGCAACGCCCTACATGCTGGGCTATCGCTCCAGCCCCAGTTGTGTTCTTTTGAAGCGAAGGTCCCTCTTCTTACACACCTAACTCACAGATGCGTAAATTCTGTAAGCCTCTTGTTTCATTTCCAAGGACAGATCTTCTGGCCCCTTGATATTTTCCCCCAAGATGGCCCCAAAAGGTCTGCATTCATTCCCCAAGCCCTCTGCAGCCTCATCTTGTAGGAACTTGGTGGGAGTCAGTGGAGTCACCCCCCCCATTCTAGTGACTCTGCAAAGTTAGAGTCTACGAACTTTAACTCACACGAGGGAGGTGAAGTGCCCATTTATTGAGAATTATGGAATAGTTCCCAGGCACGGTTCCTTGAAAAAACCTTTGATGGCAAACAGAAATATTCTATTTTCAAGAGCACCACCACCACGTAAACACCTAACTTTGATTTCCACAGAGCCCGTTCTTCAGTCTTCGCTTGGGATTTCCATGACACCAGAGGAAATCAGCAAAATTCACCCCTTCGTAAAGGAGGTCAAAGTGGTGAAGTGCCCATGTGCCAATGACGTGGCGCTGCTCGGTTACATTCTGGATGATCAACTCAATGGTAAGTTCAGAGAATGCTGGTGACGTGGTGCTGCCCAGTTACATTTTGAATGATGAACTCACTGGTAAGTTCAGAGCATCATTGAATGTTGGACTTGTGGTTTAAATTGCATAACATATGTTTAACCAGCCCTGAAATTCAGTGTGTCGGTAGAATGGAGTAAAAGCTTTTCCTAAAACTTAGGGCCAGAGCGATAACACAGTGGGGAGGGCATTTGCCTTGCACGTAGCTGACCCAGGTTTGATCCCGGCATCCCATATGGTCCCCTGAGCACCGCCAGGAGTAATTCCTGAATGCAGAGCCAGGAGTAACCCCTGAGTATTGCGGGTATGACCTAAAAAAGCAAAAAATAAATAAATAAAAATAAAAATATCTAAGTGCATGGGGCCAGAGCATTAGCACAGCGGGTAAGGCATCTGCCTTGCACGCGCCGACCTGGGTTCGATCCCGGCATCCCATATGGTCCCCTGAGCACCGCCAGGAGTAATTCCTGAGAGCAGAGCCAGGAGTAACCCCTGAGCATTGTCAGGTATGACCCAAAAAGGGTAAAAAATCTAAGTATAAGGGCAAAGATATAGCACTGTGGGTTGAGCCTTGCCCATGGCTGATCAGAGTTGATCTACAGTGTTTCATATGGTTCTCCAAGTCCTGCAGGAAGTGATCCTGAGCAGGAAGTCCTGAGCAGTGTCGGGTGTGAGTAAGCATTGCACACTGCTTTCTCTGTGACTTGTGAGTTTGCTGACTCTTAAATTCCTTTTATTCTCTGCTCACCATTAATGTGCTATTTTCTCCCAGAGATAATTCATTGTGTTTCTAATCCTTATGCTGTCTTGCCACATGTGACAGGTTTTATTCTAAGGCATCCCAGTATTATTGGCCTGAAGCATTCACTAGTCCATCAGCTGTAATATTTACCATATCCTTATGCAGCACAGCAGTTGCTGGTCTTCTGATGCAGTTCTTTATCCTAGGTCATCCACAGCCTCCTCCTCCCCAAATCCATGAACTTGGATGAAGTACAACTGAGGAAGAAGTACAACTTAAAAAATAAGAAACAAAATTTTATTTCTCATAGATTATGGTGTATCCATATAAATTTTTAAAAAACACAAAAAAGCAATCAGAGCAAATATAGGACTTCTGTAAAACTGAGGAATAGTAATATACAAATAGTAATATACAGAGCCTCGGCGACCCCCCACTCCATGAGGGCCTCCATTTTCCACATCTGGACTTCCCTCTCATCAGAACTCCACCCAGCAGACCAGCCTATCACAGCCCGGCTCATCATCGAGATCCACCCTGCAGCAGTCTTTTTTAATCCGGCCCAGGTATGCTGATCCAGAGACTCACAGACATGGGGCAGAGCTGCTACTGGCTCTCCCTGTGCCCAGCCACTCACAAGGTGCCCGGGAGGGAAGGTGGGTTCTAGCCCTGGCCTGCCACCCCAGCAGAACCTCACAACAAGCCAGATGACCCCCACCCCATGAGGGCCTCCATTTTCCATATCGGACTTCCCCCTCATCAGAACTCCACCCAGCAGATCCAGCCTATCAAAGCCCGGCTCACCACGGCCTCAAGCGGCCACGTGGTTCATCAATATATGCTGGATTTAGAGATGAGTATGCTACCCACACGGCAGAGCCTGGCAAGCTACCCATGTCGTATTTGATATGCCAAATACCAGTAACAATTATAGACCTCATTCCCATGTCCTGATGGAATGGTTTGAGGCTTTTATGTTCCTGGAGCAAGCAGGTGCCCTTGGGCTCTACTTGCATGAGATAGGACATATGGAGATGTTACTGGTGCCCGCTTGAATAAATCGATGATGAACGGGAAGACAGTGTGTGTGATACAGTAATATACAAAAGTTATATTAAAACCACCCCAGACAGGAACAGATGCCAAAAGGTGCCAAGGAATAAATGAAGAAGAAACAAGAATAACAGTGGCAAGAGCCGTTGTCTATAAATGATAAAACTTTAATGAAGGGCCTGGAGATACAGTGCGGAGGTCACGCGCACTTGCTTAGAGGCAACAGTGGTCTCGTCCCTTGTTTGTGTCCCAGCATCGCATATGCCCCCCACCAAGCACAGAGCCAGGCATGACCCCAAGTCTAACCTGGCATGACCTCTAGAACTGCTGGGTATGTGCCCCAACCTTCCTCTTAAAAATAAAAAAAATAAAACTTTAATGAAGGCCATAAGAAAAGAACAAATTAAATAAGATGTTTTACATTCACAAACAGGAAATCCTAGGATTTCCTGTGGGTGTGTTGTGTGTGTATGTGTGTGTGTGTGTGTGTGTGTGTGTGTGTGTGCTCAGACTTCCCAGTGACATCCCAGCTGTGTCCAGGGATCACTCATAGTGGAGTTTAAGGAACCGGATATGGTGCCGGGGGATCCAACCCTGCTCAGCCAGATGCCTGGCGAGCACCTTCCCTGCTGTTGTGCCTCTCTACGCCCAGAACCTGCCTCTTCCTCTGTCAGCCAGAGGACCCCCCCACTTTTCTGGCTCGGTTTCTGTGGATGCCAGGGTCAGGGCCTCCTCCCCTGCAAACATCACACACCAGTACCTCCTGAGCCCTGTGGATCCTTGAGCATTGCTGGGTGTGACCCTAAAGCCAAAACACAAAACAAAAAATCCATGATAGTAACATTTCATGATAACCTTCCCCCCGCCCAAATTTTTTGTACTTTCTTACGTGATTTTACACTTGACATTGCTTTTTAAATTTGTTTTATTTTTTATTTCAAATGGTCTATTTGAAATAGACCATTTCAAAGCTGTTCGTGATTGGGTTTGAGTCATACAACATACCAGCACCCATCCCTCCACCAGTGCACATTTCCCAATACCGTTGTCTCCAGTTTCCTCCCCAACTTGCCTCTATAGCAGACAGTTCTCCTCTCTCTCTCTCTCTCTCTCTCTCTCTCTCTCTCTCTCTCTCTCTCTCTCCCCCCTCTCTCTCCCTCTCTCCTTTTACTCATTGTGTTTTGCAGTTCCAACATGTATATACCTTTACCTACTTTCAATGCTTAGTTCTAGCCCAGTGTTACTATTTCCAACTGTTATTGTCCAAGTGGCCCCTTCTCTCCCTTCTGTACCATCCGGTGGCCCTGTGCTTGACTATGTCTCCCACATGCCATGCCTCACCAAAATCTCCAAGGCCAGCCTTTTCCCGCTGCCCATGCCCTGCTGTCCTTTCAGCCTGCTCTCAACCACACATGCCATTTCTTTTGCTTCCTTTGGGACTTCAGTTGTCCCTTTCATTTCTTGACTTCTCCCCACAATTTGCATAGCCCATATTTACAAATTCTGACATAACTCCTTTGTCTCTCCCTCACTTCTAGTTAAAAGACACCTCAACTCCATGATTGGATGGAGCCATAATAGAGTGGTTTAGGCACTCGCCTTGCACACAGCCAACGGGGTTCAACTCCCGGCACTCCTTATGGTCCCTGAGGCTGCCAGGAGTGATCTCTGAATGCAGAGCCAGGAGCAAGCCCTGAGCACAGCTGGGTGTGGCCCCCAAGCAGACAAACACAGAGAAACCACCTGGACGCCTAACTCAGAAAGGCACACTGTTGTTGGGGGGGGGAGGAAAATGCACACTAATCTGCTTGAAATCCCACTGACTGGCCGCACTGTAAATTCTCGATAGCGGACTCAAGTGAGCACTCAGCAATCCCCAGAGTCCTCTCTCTCCCTGGAATGTTTGTTTTCCCGCCCTGCATAGTGACCTTCTCACACCACCTGCCACCCCACACCTCTGCATGGCCCTCTCCTCCTGGTCACTCTCAGTTCTCCCTTTTGCTAGTGCCTCCGGGGCTCCCCAGGGCACTCACCCTGGCCGCGTCCTGCTCCTCTATGTCCTCGCAGGCCTGGCTCTGCACGGTTGCTCTCTCAGAGGCTCCTTGCAGCTCTCCAAGCCTCTTGACCGCCCTGTGCTCTGGATTTCTTCCCATCGGCCTCCCTGGCAAGTCCCCACTTTCTCTCCTGCGTCTCAGGCCCCGGGCCCAGCAGGGCGGCATTGCTGTCACACACACTCCTAGTGACCAGCTTGGTCTTGCCTCCATCCTGGCTCCTGGCATGTGCCCCTCCTAGCCCCCTTCCTAAAGAAAATCTCTGCTTCACGCTGCTCTCGCCTTTTCTGTTCCTGTCCATGCAGGATGTATGCAAAGAATTTATGGCCGTTGGAGCTGCAGGTTCTGCTTGCCAGACGCCGCCCCACTGCTTTCTTCCCAAGCTCAGCCATAGTCATCCTAGTACTCATGCATGTGTGTGTGCGGTGGTGAGTATGACTGTGTGTTTGTGTGTCTCTGTGTGAGACGCAGAATTCAATCCATGCCAAGCTGTCCCTGCCTCTGAGCTATCTCCCTAACCCACGGTATTAATCCTATTAATCTTCATGTACTGTCCTTCCCAGCAGTGTTTAGCACGGTGGAACACTCTTTCCTCAAAGCTGTCCTCTCGCCGCCCCCTCGGCATCGCCTTTGCTGCTTCCGTGTCGCCTCCTGGGCCCCTTTTGCGTCTTCTCGGACACTTCCGTCCGAGTCTGGCTGTCACTGTGGCCCTGCTGCTTCTCCAAGCCGGACTCAGACTCGTGCCTGTGCTGCCATCTTCAGGTTGATGACTCGGAAACCGTCATTTCCGGTGGCCGCCTCTGCTTTGAAAGCACATTCCTGGGAGCCATAGCACAGCAGGGAGGGCATTTGCCTCGTGGCCGACAGGGGATCAGTCCCCAGCATCCCATATGCTCCCGAGCCCCACTAGGAGTAATTCCCAAGTGGAGACTTGTGTTGGGTGACGGTTCACATTTCCTCTTGACATCTCAGGAGCGTCTCAGTAGAGCAAGTGTAACCACAATCGCGACTCCTCTGGTTCTAACTCACCCTCGGCAACAGTGCTTGTCCCAGAGAATATCCAGTCACAAGGAAGGAAATTCTAGCACACATCCATTTGGTGGGATCATGTTGTAGACTGGGGAGGGACTTCCAAGCAGTGTGGGGGGTCCAGGAGCCAGACAGACTGTTTTAAGCTCAGGCCCACAGAGGTGCTGTTGGCACCCTCTGGTGCTCGGGGGACACCAGGACCATCCGGGGATGCTGAAGAGGGCTCTGTAGAGCTCAGGACTGAACACAGGGTCTCATATAACCTGCCATGCACTTCAGCCCCCTCCGACAGGCTCCCCAGCCCTAGGCCATAATCTTCTGGGGAAGGAGAGGAGTGTTTGGTCATATCTGTGCTCAGAAGCTGCTCCTGCTCTGTGCTCACGAGTGACCCCTGGTGGTGCTGGAGCACCGTGTGTGGCTCCTCAAGCCCAGGTATGCCTGATGCAGAGACTCAGATACATGGGGCAGAGCTGCTACCAGCTTTCCCTGTGCCCAGATGATCAAGAGGTGCCCAGGGAGGGAAGGCGGGTCTAGCCTCTGGCCCACCATCCCAACAGAGCCTTGCTTCTTAGCCAGAGGAACCCCCACACCATGAGGGCCGCCATTTTCAACATCCAGACTCCACAGCTCGTCAGAGCTCTACCAGCAGAAAAGTTGATCTTTCCCCATCTCCTGCAGCCGCTTTGCAGCTACACAGTTCATCAATAAATGCATGAGATGAGAGACTACTACAAGAGTATCCCACCCGCACGGCAGAGCCTGGCAAGTTACCCGTGTTGTATTTGATATGCCAAAACTAGTAACATTTATAGACCCCATTCCCATGGCCTGAAGGAATAGTTTGAGGTTCTTCATGTTCCTGGGTGAGCAGATGCCCTTGGGCTACACTAGCTTGTGACAGGATGTATGGAGATGTTACTGGTCTCTACTCGAGCAAATTGATGAACAGTGGGAAGACAAGTAATACTAGTGATCACCAAATGCAAGGCCCCAGAACCCCTAGGCTTCTATCTCCATCACGTTCTTGGCGACTCTGATCTCAGACACCCTAGGATGTGCTGTCGCTCAGTGTGACCCTGTCAATGTCATTTTCAATTAGACTTATTCAGACTCTGAAGTCATCTCCCCAGTTTCCTTTCTTGATTATAAAACATCATCTATGGATTCCCTGTCCCCATTATAATATAATTCTTTCTTTTTTTTTTCCTTCTTTGGTTGGAGGGCTGTATGGGGCATCGGGCCACTCCCAGTGGTGCTAAGGTTTTATTCCTAGTTCTGCAGGAATCACACCTGGTGGTGCTCGGAGGACTATATGGGTTGCTGGGGATTGAACCCCAGCTTAGCCACATGCAAAGCAAGTGTCCTCCCAGCTGTGTTATACTAACTCTTCGCACAGTCTCTGTCAGCTTCTGGAACCCTGGGATATAACTGTTTGTTCCTCAAGAGTAGCCTTAACTTCATTTTAGTCTAGGACACTGGGGAAGAGACATGAATTCTCCTCCTTAGTTCTTCATTAGACCCTTCTCATTTCTTGGGGAGTCTGGTCTTGTGACATCCTGCTGGTCACCTCCCCTTATTCTCGCCCCACACACACTTAGAACACCGCCCACTGAGCCTGCAAACCCAGCATAGTGCTGGAAAAGATCAGACCACTTTCTTTGCATCTTTCTCTACTGGAAAGAGAACTGGGAGTTGAAATACTCTTTCACGGTGGGAAGGGCCCTATATTCTGTTTTTTGGAATCAGAGCCTGTGCTTTGGACACCTACTGTCTTCGTTCCCAGTACCTGCCCTTTTACTGTTGGCTATGTTAACATTCCACATGGAAAAGACACAGGTTCCTCAGAGTTCCCAGGAAAGGTGAAATCAGATGACAGGGGCTTCTAGTATTGGCCATATAGGTCAGCACCTTTTGATACCTCGGCTGTTTTTATTTTTTTAAAGTCCAGATATTCAATAACTCTTGGAGTTAATGTTTTCATTTCCTTCCTGGCCTGCTGTTGTTGACCAGGGTTGTAGTCTTGAATTAGGAACATATTTGTGCTTCACAGGATACCATCCGGAAGAGAAGCTCTTCCTTGGCTTAGCTGAGCAAAGATCTGGTCCTGCTGGCTCTCATAAGGGCCCTTCACCTAAGTGAGCAGATATCAGATCCAGATAGAGCTTTCTTAGCAATAAGACTTCAGGTTGGAAAATGACAGGCACAAGTCCTAGAGAACATTTCTGCTGCATCTTCCCATTGGCAGTTCATAGAGGACAAGAACCACAAAGTCTATGGTTTCAGAAACAGTGGGCTATACACGGATGAGCACCAAGGTGGCCAAGAAATCCCTTGCTGGGCTGGTTTGCATATCTGAAG
>JAJIBD010014201.1:0-33901 GCA_021461705.1 Cryptotis parvus
TGACCATGGCAGCATTGCTCTTTAAAACACATTTCTTAAATATTTTGGATTTAGCCCCTTACCAGATTTGGGTTGCAAATCTCTCATCTATCCTGTAGACTACCTTTTCACTCTTAACTGCAGAATCTTTTATGCTTGATGTAGTTGCGTTTGCTTGTTTTTTACATTTATGCCAGCCATCAGAACTGAGTCATTATTTTCAGATAAAGTGTACTGCCAAGGCTGAGGCAGATTCCCCTCTGTTGGGTCTTTAAGTTGTGTTATTTTTTGCTGAGGCGGCCACACCCGCTGTGGTGGGGGTTATGGGGCTGAGGTGTTACACAGAGCTAGGGAACAAACCCAGGGTTTTGCACATACATGTAGAACATGTTTCTCCCCCTGAGCCACATCCTTTTTAGGTGGGTTCTTTCTATTTACTTATATTGAATCACATGAATTACAACTGTCACTGTCACTGTCACTGTCTTCCCGTTCATCATCGATTTGCTCGAGTGGGCACCAGTAACATCTCCATATGTCCTGTCTCATGCAAGTAGAGCCCAAGGGCATCTGCTTGCTCCAGGAACATAAAGAGCCTCAATCCATTCGGAATGAGGTCTATAATTGTTACTGGTATTTGGCATATCAAATACAACACGGGTAGCTTGCCAGGCTCTGCCGTGCAGGTAGCATACTCTTGTAGTCATCTCTAAGTCCAGCATTTATTGATGAACCAAGCGGCCGCTGTGATAGGCTGGTCTGCTGGGTGGAGTTCTGACGAGAGAGAAGTCCGGATGTGGAAAATGGAGGCCCTCATGGAGTGGGGGTCTTCTGGCTTGTTGCAAGGCTCTGCTGGGGTGGCGGGCCAGAGCTAGAACCCGCCATCCCTCCTGGGCGCCTCATGAGCGGCTGGGCACAGGGAGAGCAAGTAGCAGCTCTGCCCCATGTCTGTGAGTCTCTCACAGAATTACAACATTACAAAATTATTCATGATTAAGTTTCAGGCCTACAATGTTCCAGTACCAATCCTTTCATCACTATCCATTTCCCGCCAGTGTCTCTAGTTTCTATCCCACTAGATGGGTTCTTTTAATTCACTTTTTTTTTTGTTTTAGGGGCCACACCTTTTGTAATGGATTACTCCTGACTCTTTGCTCAGGAATTACTTCTGGCAGGGCTCAGGGGACCATAGGGGTTGCCAGGGATTGAACCCAGGTTTACCACATACAGGCAAGTGCCCTACCTGTTGTAATATCTGTCTGGCCCCACTAATCTACCTTTGTATTTAGCTTTAATTTTTTAGGGCTACTCTTTAGCTTTAGGGTGAACGTCTCAGGGCCTCCCCTCTTCCCGTTCCTCCCCCCGCCTCCTACCCCCTAATTCTAGCTAGGGGCCAATGATCACAACTATTAAAACCATACCTCTAGTTTATTGATACCAGAAAATACCCTCTAGGAAATAACAGCTTCAGCATAATTTTAGCTTGCTGGTTTCTAGTATCTTGTTTCTTTTTGGTGGTCCTTGGGGATAGTTGTTATTTTCTTAAGAGTTTAGCTATACCTTTAAGAGGATATTTTTAGTGTTTTACCAAGAATATCTGACTAGGTGGGATGGGAGTTCTTGTTTGTTTGGAAACAAGAACAATATCAAAACAATATGTGAACCCTACGTTTGATCCCAGGATCAAAACCTATACTATACTATTAGGAATAAAAGCCAACAAGGTTTTTATTTTAAGAATTTTTTTTAAGAAATATTTTTAAAGAAATATTTTTATTTGTAGAAGTACATTAGTATTTTTCCTCATTGTTTTTTAATTTTGAAATTCTGCCTTCCTTCATAGACATGCTAAGTACTTAGCCTAATGTTCTATAATTTAGTTATTGTTTTATTTTTAAAAGTGTCTAATGTATAATTAATGCTATAACTAATTTTTTTAGTGGGGGGGTGTCACACCTGGTGATGCTTAGGGGTTATTCCTGGCTCTGTACTCAGGAATTACTCTTGGCTGTATGCAAGGGACCATGTGGGATGCCAGGGATTGAATCTGGGTCAGCTGCATGCACAGCAAATGCCCTACCTGCTGTGCTATTGCCCGGCCCCTATAATTATTATATAAATGATCTGAAGATATTTTCCAGTAATTTGTGAGTAATGTAGACAAGAAATAAGGGTGAAAGGGATTGGGAAGTATGCTAGGATATAGAGGAGTGATAGAACACATGCTTATCTTTATGTGAACCCTGCGTTTGATCCTGGATCAAAACAATAATAAAAAGGAGTTCATATTTAGAATTTATGTTATTGTGGCTCACTGTAGTCTTTATAACAAATTTATGGAGTAGGTGTTATCTTGGTTTTATGAGCTTCTGAAAAGTTAAGTGATTTGCTCAGGGTTGTACAGTTAATGACCAGCAAAACCTGGGTGAAATTCCTTAATATGATATGTCAACCAAATTGCAGTGAACTGCAAGATTTCATCCTACAGCTGAGTAGTATTCCATTGTATAGCATAGCACACTTTCTTTACCCACTTATCTGTTGTTAGCCACTTGTCTTTTTTCCTAGTCTTGACCATTGTAAATAGCACTACACTGAACATGAGTGTGCATCTATCAGTTTGAATTAGTGTTTTTGTATTTTTTGGGATAGTTACCAAGGAGTGGAGGATTCTGGTTCTTGAGAAGATTAGAGAGCTCTTCAGGGCTCTGATCTTTTGATTGTATATTAATTTAATTATTTTTGTCCTACTATAACATTTATAAGTATCATTTGCGAAGTCTAAAGAAGGAAACAAAATTCAACCACAATCTACCGACAAGAGGTAATCATTGTTAAGTGGGTGTATGTATTTATAATTGTTTTCACATAATGGGTATGATTCTGTCTGTGCCATTTTGTATCCTAACACAGTTACAAGTGTGGAATGTCCAATTTCCTGAACATTCCACAACATAGGTCTAAAAATTGATTTTCAGGGCCCAATGTATGTATGTATTTATGAAGGTACAGACCTGTAGTGATAAACAGCAGTCTTCTCCCATTTCTAAATTTTGCATTTCAATGGCAGTTATCCAACTCTTTTGACATTTGCTTCTGGAATTTGGTTTCATATTTCTGAATTATATGAATTTTATTTATTTATTTATTGCTTTTTGTGTCACACTCAATGATGCTCAGGAGTTACTCCTGGCTCTGCAATTATGAGTTATATACTTTTGGTGGTATCTATGGGACTATATGGGATGCCGAGAAACGAACCTGGGTCAGCCACGTGCAAGGCAAATGCCCTACCCACTGTACTATCACTCCTGCCTTGATATCAGTATTATTTAGATATTGTTTTCCATTAAGGAAGTTGAGTATTAGATTTCAGTTTCAATCACCTTATTCTAATATTGTCATGACCCTATTTCTGTTTTTTTTTTTTCAGGCTTCACCAGTAGTGCTCAGGGAATTATACCTGGCCCTGTGCTCAGGGATCACTCCTGGTGGGCTTGGAGAGCCATATGTGGTGGTGGGGATAGAACCTAGGTTAACCATATGAAAGGCAAATGCCTTACTCACTCTGTACTATCATTTTCCCCCATTATCAGTTCTTCCTAGAGATTCCAGAAGATCTATGAAATCCCCTAAGTGCTATTTTCTGTGTGATCATATACATCAGATAATTCTTCAACTCCATTTTCTTCTTTAACCTTCCATCCTTGTAACAGCCCATCCACCTTGAGTTTCCCCTCTCTCTCTCTCTCTCTCTCTCTCTCTCTCTCTTTTGCTTTTTGGGTCACACCCAGCAATGCTCAGGGGTTTCTCCTGGCTCTGCACTCAGGAATTACTCCTGGAGGTGCTCAGGGGACCATATGGGATGCTGGGGATCGAACCCGGGCCTGCATGGTCTGGCCGAGTGCAAGGCGAATGCCCTACCTGCTGGGCTATCGCTCTGGCCCCTCCCCTTGTCTCTTCCAGTCTGCTATAACCTCAGATGCTCCTGGGCCAGCTGCAATTCTTCTCTTCATCTGGAATTTGGTTTTAAAACCTTGACCCACTAGGCCTCTCCAAAAGCTGACTAAGCCTCCATCGCCTGGTGCCCAACTTTTCTCACAGTGATTGGTTTGAGAGAGCAAGACAGAAGCAACAATATTTTTTATGACAGATTTCTGTCACATCCTGTTGATTAAAATTGAGTCGGTAAGTCCGGCCTACATTCAAAGGAAAAAAATTACCAGTAGAAGGTGGGAATATCAAAGATTTATTGTACTTACTTTAAAGGCTTCACATAGTTCATGTTGCAAACTTATCAAGACTGTTTTTGAGTCACGGAATTCTAGGTGGCAGTGTTCTCTTAGAATTGAAGATATCCCACAGTCTTCTAACTTTTCTGATCACTTGATCACTTGAATCCCGTTACTCATCGATTTGCTCGAGCGGGCACCAGTAACATTTCCATTGGTCCCTATCACTGCCAATGTAGCCCAATGGCATCTGGTTGATTCAGGAATATGAAGAGCCTCAAACTGTTCCTTCAGGGTCTTGACAAGAAAGTCTGACCATCTTGTAGGTGGGTGGCCACGTGATCTTTTGACGTCCGTGGGAGCCAGTCTGTGATGGCTCTAGTCCAGCGGTTGTCTCCAAATCCCATTACATGTCCAGCCCATCTGATTTTCGATGCCTTGGCGTCAACTTTTCTGATGCTAGTGAGAAATCTCTTCTGATTTCTCTTCTTTTGTATGTGGTCTGTATTGTTCTTGAATACATAGAAGAACTTTTCTGTGTTTCTGATGCTGTGGAATAACATAATGTATCTTAGTATGGGTTCTTCTCATTCATTGTGATGAATACTCAGAGGGACTTTGTATTAAGGAAACAGGTTTAGTTCTGGGAAACTTCTTAGATTGTTTCTTTAATGTTTTCTTCATAATTTCTGTTTTTTTTTTGCTTCTGAAACTCTTGTTGGATGCAGAAACTTTCAATAGCAAAAGTTTCTTTCTTTTTTTTTTTTTTTTTTTTGGCTTTTTGGGTTACACCCGGCGATGCTTAGGGGTTACTCCTGGCTCTGCACTAAGGAATTAATCCTGGTGGTGCTCAGGGGACCATATGGGATGCCGGGGAGCGAACCCTGGTCGGCCTTGTGCAAGGCAAACACCCTACCCGTTGTGCTATCGCTCTGGCCCCTGTATTTTTTTTTCTTTTAAAGAAAGTCTTCAACTTTTTCTCCTATTCTTGGCTTAATATTTTCTTTCTGTTATATTTACTTTCCAAGAATACATATGTCTTCTATCACATCATTGAAGTGATTTTACATTGCTCTGCCCTATAGCTTCTCAGTAGCCCTGTGAGGCAGAGGTGTGACCCCTCTGGGGTTTGACACCTATAAGAGGAAGGCCATTTTTTTTGACACCCGCGGGCTACCCGGCCGACTCGGAATACCCGGCGCGGCCCTATGGGAGCGGGACGACCCGGCCGGCAGCCGCCGCAGCGCCCACCGCGGCCGCCCGGGAAGGCCATTTTTACCTCATTGTTTTACCTTTGGTTATACCCTGCCCCCAGTGTCTGCATAGGATTGAGCTCTAGCAGTTTGAGGGTAGAGCGAGTTGGTCGGTATGGAGTGGAGTTGGAGTGAGCTGTGTATGTATGTAGAGAATAAAAAAAAGCCTTAGGTTTTCTCGAACTGGTGGTCTTACTCTGTCCGTTGGTCGGAGGGGATGGTCATCAACACCTAATGTGACCAGGGAACCTGATGGACCCTGATACTGTTGGGGACCCCAAATAGCCCCAACAGTTTACAACACTATATTATTTCAGGAGCATGTATATAATACTAAATCTTCTCCATGGCTGAAGTTCTAGTGTTTATGGCTATTAAAACAGTGGATACTGTGTTATATAAAAGAATAATGGATCAGAATAGCAAACATGGATTGTCCTTGTCTGTAAAAATTGTCTTGTGTTGAAGACCAGAGCAATAGCACAGTGGAGAGGGCATTTGCCTTCGCGCACAGCCAACCAGGTTACCATCCCGGCATCTCGTATGGTTCCCTGAGCACAGCCAGTTGTGATACTTGAGTGAAAATCAGGAATTGCTCCTGAGTATCACTGGTATGACCCCAAAAAATAAATAAATAAATAAGAAAAAATTGTCTTGTGTCTTTTGAGCAATTCGCTTAGTCTTTCTAGAGTTGAAATATTTGGACATAATTAGTCTATAATTTAATGATCTTGATTATAACTGGATTATTTAAAATGCTTCTAAACTGTATTTAAATCCTTCTCTTTGTGTTTTAAAGTCACGTGTACTGAGCTATGCTTGAGGAATAAAAACCTGATTATTGTTCCAATGAGAAAATACTCATATTATTAAGTAGAACATAGATTTTCAGGACAGGTTCTTCATTATTGTGACAAGTGGGTTTCTTATGTTTTGGCCACTGCAGACAATGATTGGGCTAGTTCCGGTTCTGTCTCAGGAATCACTCCTGGCCTTTCTCAGGCCACCATATGGGATGCTGGGAATCAAACTTGGGTTGGTCTCATGCAGAGCAAGCCCCTTACCCTCTGTACTATTGCTTCACACCCCCTTATGCTTTTTTCCTTCTTATGCTTTTTAAATCATTTTTATTGTTTAAAAAAATTTCCTTTTCCTTTTGTTGTTGTAATGAATGAGGTGACACACTTGGTTGTGGTGCATACTGGGGGGTCACATAAGGTTTTAGTTTTCGCCACATGTTGTGGTTGTGCTCACTGGGGGTCACACAGACACTTGTTTTGAAGGCTGATGATCACAAAAGCACTACCAGATTGCACTTGGCTATAGGGCAGTACTGGGATCAAGTTCACTGCCTATGGCGGCAAGTCAGGTGTTGTATCGCTGAGCTCCAGCCTTGGGTACTATCCCTGCTTATCATGAGTTTTTAGGAAGTAAATACTTAGCTCCTCTTTGTATAAACTTAGACATTTGTAGCATAATTGCATATAGTTTGCTGTATAATTAGATGATATATTTTCTAGTTTCCTAAATATACAACATTTGACATTTCATCTTTAAAACTTTTAAGTTGAATTTAAGAAAGCAAGCAGAAACAATAACTGTATGATAAGGTACTTGAAAAGGAAGTTAGTTAATACTCTTGGTTAGGAAAAGCCAGTATTTTCCTCTGTACTTATATACAATCTGTTTATTTTTTTCTTTAGAGTGAAAAGCTTCTGTTATATGATACAGTTCAGAGTGAACTAGAGGAGAAGATAAGAAGACTTGAAGAGGATAGGCACAGCATTGATATTACATCGGGTAACAGAAATAATGTTTGTGTTTATGTGACCCCAAATCTTTGATTTCCTGTTGTGACTTACCATATGTCACTGTCTTCCCGTTCATCATTGATTTGTTCGAGCGGGCACCAGTAACATCTCCATATGACCTGTCTCATGCAAGTAGAGCCCAAGGGCACCTGCTTGCTCCAGGAACATAAAGAGCCTCAAACCATTCCATCAGGTCATGGGAATGAGGTCTAAAATTGTTACTGGTATTTGGCATATATAATATGACACAGATAGCTTGCCAGGCTCTGCCGTGCGGGTGGCATACTCTTGTAGTCACCTCTAAATCCAGCATTTATAATGAACCGCGCAGCTGCAAAGCGGCCATGCGAGCCGGGCTGTGATAGGCTGGTCTGCTGGGTGGAGTTCTGATGAGAGAGAAGACCGGATGTGGAAAATGGAGGCCCTCATGGAGTGGGGGGGTTGTCTGGCTTGTTGCGAGGCTCTGCTGGGATGACTGGCCAGGGCTAGAAACCGCCATCCCTCCCTGGAGACTCGTGAGCGGATGGGCACAGGGGAGAGCTAGTAGCAGCTCTGCCCCATGTCTGTGAGTCTCTGGATCAGCATACCTGGGCTGGATTTAAAAAAAGACTGCTGCAGGGTGGATCTGGATGAACAGGGCTGTGATAGGCTGGTCTTCTGGGTGGTAGCCTTTTAATATAAGGGTGAGTCTTATGGTAGCCTTTTAATATAAGGGTGAGCCTTCTAATTTGATTGGGCTGTTATTGTTGTTTTGATTTGAACTCACACTTCAGAAAGACTTAGTCACATGAAAAGAAAAAACATGGAAGTAAGTGTAATGGGAACAATAAACAGAGTGTGGCAGAAGAATAATAATATAATGTAAAATAATAATAATGTAAAATAGGAATGGAAGATAGCTACTGCATATGTTCTTTCCCTTTGAATCTTGAAAGATTGTCATATAAACAAAGGAATAAGTAATTTTTCTACCACACTGACTAGGGTAAATGGATAAAAATTACAGGGAGGCAGCTTTTTGTCTCAGAAAGGGAAATCCAATTGTTAGAATTGGATCAGTTGTATATAAAATTTGTTTTCTCGTGGGGTTACATTATACTGAATTGTCATATAATTCTTGCAAATAAAATTATTTTACTTTATATACATTTTATTTCCATAGTATATAGCAGGCATAGGTAGATGAGAGAAACTGAGCTCTAATGCCATTGTTTCATCACCTACTGCTTGCGTTACTTTAGATTTTCTAAATTAGCTTCCTGGTTTGTAAAATGGCAACAGTAAACATCTCAGAGATAGATTTAAATAGAAGATGAGAGAATACATGTTATTTATTTTTAATAAAGTACCTGAAAAGCCCAGAGAAATAAAAACAGGTGTAAAAGTTCATACAAGGGTTCCATCCCTGGTACCATTGGGAATGACCTTCAAGCACAGAGCTGGGAGTAGAAGACCCTTACGCCCCTGCAACCACCAGGTGTGGCTCCAAGTCTGTCGCTCAAACAAAAGGAGTCAGACAGAACGAAGTTTTGAATGTCTGACGTATGTTTATCAGTATTAGACATTTAGTGCCAAGTTGAGTTTTTCATAAAGAAGAAAACTTAAGATATATAGCTATTCATGAATTATATATATATATATGTATGTATGTATGTATGTATATACAACACAGATTGTTGCCTATAAAATCTTGCTACCATATATATCTTTATATACCCTTTTATCTTCATTCAGTTTCCAGAAATTGCTAACATTTAATTTTATTTACTTGTCAGAGCTGTGGAATGATGAACTTCAGTCAAGAAAAAAGAGAAAGGATCCGTTCAGTCCTGACAAAAAGAAGCCAGTTGTTGTTTCAGATATCCTTTTCCAGGTTTTCTTTCTGTTTTGCCCTCACATAATTTCATATTGTACATGCCTTTGTTGCTTTCATTAGTCAGCATTGATTTTGTTTGTATGATCCTAAGCAAAAGATGATTTCTTTTTTTTTTTTTCCTTTTTGGGTCACACCCAGCAATGCTCAGGGGTTTCTCCTGTTTCTGCACTCAGGAATGACTCCTGGCGGTGCTCGGGGGACCATATGGGATGCGGGGATCGAACCCAGGCCAGCATGGGCCGGCCGCGTGCAAGGCAAACGCCCTACCGCTGGGCTATCGCTCCCGCCCCGCAAAAGATGATTTCTAAGGCTAATTAAAGGCAGAAGGGTATAGTTTAGATTCTGAGGAGTAAGAAAAGAAAAATAGTCATGATGTCAACTTTGAAAATTAATATGACTTCATAGTTCACAAGGACTTTGATGTGAAGTAAATACTTGGTTGTGCAGCTTGCTTGTTTAATTTCCATGTATATAACATCTTCATATTTCTGGCATTGGAATGTCTTTAAATTAAATGAATATGTGCATTATTATCTTGGAATTCTCTGTGTAACTCTCCCTGATTCTTTCTCATCCCGACCTCAGACAGGGATTAGGTTGAAGATACATTACGATCAGTGATATTGTAGCAGTAGGAGTGTGGTTGTAGGGCTTGGGATGTAGCAAAAATTGTAGAGCACCTGCCAGCGCCATAACAGTAACAAGGACAATAGTGAAAGAATGGTGTTAGAATGTGAAATATTGGAATACATTTACCCTGGTGCTAAGTTTTTTAGTTAAAGAATGATTTGAAGTCAGAATTTATCTTCCTACAGGAATGTAATAAAAGGGGGATGCCTAGATCAGTCACCCTTGACCCCAGTGTTTAGAGCAGCGAAAGACAGAGAAAGAAACAGATCAAGGGGGTGAGGATGAGGGAAGAGAATGGGAAGTAATGGGTTAACTGGCATCGGGACTTCAGTTATGCTCATGATAGGGTTGAGTAGTATAGCCATATGTCTAAAACATAGACTCAACAACACTGAAAACATGCGACCAAAACTGCAACCACTAAACCTTTGTAATGTGTCTGTCAAGTTGATGGGCGGGATGGGTGAAAGTTGGGGTGGGGAGGGAATATGGGAACACGGTGGAGGGAAGTTGACACTGATGGTGGGATTGGTGTTGAAATACTATATGCCTAGAACCCAACTATCAATAACTTTGTGACTCATAGTTCTAAAATTAAAAAAAACAGCTTCATCCTCTACAGTTTTTTGTTTTTTTTTTTGGGGTCACACCCGGCAATGTTCAGGGGTTACTCCTGGCTCTGCACTAAGGAATCACTCCTGGCGGGCTCGGGGGACCATATGGGATGCCGGGATCGAACCCAGGCCGGCGCGGCCGGCTCCGTGCAAGGCTAACGCCCTACCCGCTGGGCTACCGCCAGGCCCCCAATCCTCTACAGTTTTAAAGACTAATTTGAAGCCAGAATTCAGCATACCAAATGATTATAATCAGAAATTATTCCATTATCTGATCCGTAGTCAGATGCGTTATCCATTGCGCCACTGGCCCGCACTAGGTGCAGGTTTCACTATCCATTATCTGAAAAACAAATTTGGAAATAGAATTTAGACTATGTCGAACTTATCACTAAACTGACCTTGACCTTTCAACGTCCATATATAGTTTATATGCTGCAAGATCTTGATATTCTTGAAGACTGGACAACAATTAGGAAGGTATGATTAAAAGACAATGCAATACAAGTATAATTATGATATAGACTATAAATAGGATGGCCTATTTTTAAAGACTTATGTTTTTTTTAAAATTTTTTAATTAATACATCTAAATGTGATTCATGCAAATTTGCTTTACTTTGCATAATTCTCTAATTTAATTGATATTAAAACAACAGCTCATACAAAACTAAGACACAGGTTAACAGTTTAATAGTGCGATTCCTGTAAGAATGTAATAATTTCTGTAAAAGCATTTATTTTGGTTGTCCAAAAAATAAATATAGCCATCTTGTTCCTGGTCCATAGCCTAGTTCTGACTCCTGGAAGATATTCAGAGTAAATATTTGCTGACAGAATGAAAATGAATAATTGAAACTTTACTGTATGTCTCACGTTCTTTTATTAAACGTGCAAGAGTAGTTACAGGGTTGTCTATGCTTGTTTGAAAAGTCTTGTTTTCCTTATTAAGTTTTTCTGTTTTCAGAAACTTGTTAATTGAGGGAGAGATGATTTCAGGCATTAAGCACACCTCTAGTAGAAATTTTTGTGTGTGTGTGTGTGTGTGTATATATATATATATATATATATATTAACCATATTTTTTTTTGTGTGATTATATGTACCTTATAGTCTTAGAAATTTGCAGTTTGTTAGAACAGCCAAAGATTGTGTTTTCTAGTTGTTATTAAGGGTATCAGTAATGTTTTATATTAGCTTCCAAAATAGTTCATGAACTTAAGACAATTTCTTTCTTCCTCTTTTTTTAAAAATTAAGGCGATGGCTACATTGGGTCCCCACAGAGTGAAAACAGAACGTAAGTCACTTAGTCTGTTCAGAGACTTTTCTCCATGAAGGTTTGAATCCTTGGGGTTAGATATTCTACACACTAAAGAACTCCCCATTAGTGTTTAATTTTATCAGTTAACACTCTGCCTAGAATTACAAGAAATTTTAGATTCTTTGTGTTACTTTAAAACTTCAAGATTCCTGAATGTGTTATATTCCTTTCTTGTTTTAATTGTATTATTTTCTTTTAAAGCATCTTTAATTAATTTTTGTCATATGGGGTACATTCAGCAATGCTCAGGGGTTACTCCTAGCTCTGCACTCAAGAATTACTCCTGGTGGTGCTTGGGGAAACCATAAAAGATGCCAGTGACTGAACCCGTGTCAATAGGTGCAAGGCAAGCGGCCTCCCACTGGACTGTTTCTCCAGCCCGTAACTACATTCTTATGGCTGTTAAGGGATGAATAATTAAATTATTTTGGCTTTGGGGCCAAACCCTGTGGTACTCAGGGGCTCTTTTGGCTTTGTGCTCAGGAGTGACCCTTGGTGTGGCCAACAGATCATCTTTAATGCTGGGGATTAGACCAGAGTCAACCAAAGTGGCTGTATGCAAGCGGTTGTCTAACCTTTTATACTATCATACAAGCCTATCACACAACCTCTGAAGCTAGATTTTTTTTTAGAACACAGGTTTTGGATGTTAAAAACTGGAATTTTGAGAGTTGGAAAGATAGTACAGGGGTAAAGTTGGCCTTGCATGTGACCCAACTTGATCCACAGCACTGCATAGGACCCCCCAAGCATCGCTGCTATAGCCTTGGTGGCCTCCAGGTACCACAGAGGTGACCGTGTGGTCCCTGACACCACAGGGCCCAATAGTACTTTTGTCCATGGACTTTAGCACAGAACCATAAACTTCTGTATAAAGTTCAGAAATCACTGGGCATGGCCGACCGCCTCCTGAGCTCTGCGTGGTAGGCCCCCTCAGTGACAAATAGATGAACTGAAGAACAGTGTGGTTGGGGAAGGCCTTTCCAAGTGCAGGCACTTGAAGGATGCAGAGAGACCTGTTTCACGAGAGGCTTTTGACAGTGTACTTCATGAAGAATATTTCTTCCTCTGCGTGTGTTTATCTGATTCATGCCAGATCATTTCTAGGATTTAAAAGGAAAAGTTTTACTTAGGAAATTTCCTCTTGAGGATCAAAGGCTTTGGGGAACTCTTGCATTCATGTATTAACTTCTATTTCTTTGGGAGTGTCAGATGTTTATAGGGGAAAATTAGTAAAAAAATAAATAAAAATTTCAGCATAAATAAAACAACTGACACTTTAAATTGTTTAAAAGTATGCACTAGTAATTGACATACCTTTGTCTTCTGGCACTTAGCTAACAGATTTATGGTACTTGTTTTGCTTTGTTTAGTAGTTATAGGAAAACAGTGAATTTCTTAATATGTAAGAAATGCATTGAGGAGATTAACCCTAATAGCTCAGGGGACTTAGCATGTACTTTCTTGTAGGTTTGATTCCCAGCACCACATAGTTCCCCAGACACTGCCAGGAGACACCCCTGGGCATCTTGTGGGCGTAGCCCCTGAGGACTGCTAGGTGTGACCCGAAAGGCAAAACTCAAAAACAACAGCAACAAGGAGGAAAAGTAAATTAGATTCCTTATGAGATTTTGGTCTATTAGCTAATTAAGTATCTTTAGTGGGTTTTTGTTTTGCATAATGGATTGGGGTTAATTTGTCTCTTTATTTGATTTGTTTTGGGGCCACAGCCACCTGTGCTCAGGGCTCATAGTACTGGCTCTATACTTAGGAATAACTCTTGGCAGTGCTAAAGGGTACCATGTAGGCTGAGGGTTGAACCCAGGTAATCAGCATGCAAGGCAGGTGCCTTACCTGTCGTGCAACCTCTCCAGTCTCAGACTTAATTTTTTGATTTTATTATTTTCGACCAAATCCGCTGATGCTCCAGGATTATTCCTGGCTTTGCACTCAGGAATTACTCCCAGCAATGCTCAGGGGACTGACCATATTGGATGCTGGGGATTGAACTGGGTTGGCAGCATGTAAGGCAAGCACCCTACCCCCTGAACTATAGCTCCGTCCCACAGAGTTAATTCTTAACTTTTTAAGAATTAAAGAGCTCTGCACTTGTGTTCTTCTAACACTGCATAATTAATTTAACAGTTTTTGATCTTATCACTCCAGCACCTGTGAAACTGGAAAAGCATTTGCACAGTGCTAGATCTGAAGAGGGAAGATTATATTATGATGGTGAATGGTATATACGTGGACAGACAATATGTATTGATAAAAAAGATGAATGTCCTACAAGGTAAAAAAGCCTTTATCATTTCCAGTGTTGCTCAGTATTAATAGAGTTTACATCATGTTGTCAATAGATATTGCTTTCTTGACACTTTTACTGCAAAATAGTATGAATATGGTTAAAAATATGAAATTGCAGCAAGCAACAAATCTATTTGGAAGATATTTCTATCTTGGGACTAGAGTGATAGTACAGAAAGTGGGCACTTGCCTTGCATGCAGCCGACTTGGGTTTGATTCCCGGCATCCCATAAGGTCCTCCAAGCACCGCTAGAAGTGATTCCTGACTGCAGAGCCAAGAGTGACCCCTGAGCTCTGCTGGGTGTGGCCCAAAAACAAGACATAGCAACCAAAAAAATATATACGTATTTCTCTACAAACATCAGCAGTGTCAAAACCTGTACTAGTACCATAGGTAAGTTTTAGCTTTGCTGTCTTTAGTAGAGTAGGAACAAACTGTGCATTTAATAGTTTATAATTGAAAGCTCTAATCGAATAATTTTTCAATTCAAGTCTTTTAATAAAGTAAGAACGCGGGGAAGAAAAAATAAAAGTAAGATTGGTGTAGACTGGAGAGATAGTTCAGCATGTAGAGTACTTGCCTTGTATGCAGTCGACCCAGCTTTGATCCCTTGGCACCCATATGGTCCCCCATGTACCACCAGAAGTAATTCTTGAATGCAAAGCCAGGAGTAGCCACTGAGCATCACCGGGTTTAACCCCAAAACGACAACAATCAAAAACAAAGTACCATTTGCCATTAATAACAAGAGAAAAGAGATTATTTGGGGGGGCATGGCTGTGGCCACACTCAGTGGTGTTTAGGGTTAACTCTTGGCTCTGCACTCAGGAACTACTCCTGGTGGGGCTTGGGAGGCCATCTGGGATGCTCGGGATTAAAACTCTGTGTGCAAGGCAAACACCCTACTCACTGTGCTATGGCTCCAGCCCTGAGAAAGGAGATCATGAAGCATTGATGATTGTGCTTTTTAAAGAGTGCTCAGCTCTCTAGGAAGTGACAGTTACATACTCGAGTCTAGTCTCCAGTCCAGTTATCTTGGTCAGTTATCTTGTTATAGCTAGTACTCTAAAGCAAATGAAGGAGGTATGTTATTTGTTCGTTCATTTATTCTCTCTCTCTTTTTTCGTTTTAGTGCTGTAATTACAACAATTAACCATGATGAAGTTTGGTTTAAGAGACCTGATGGAAGCAAATCTAAGCTTTACATTTCACAGCTACAGAAAGGAAAATACTCAATTAAACATTCGTAATCATGATTTAAGTGTTATCTAAACCTACCAAGTATGATGTGCCATGGGAGTAAAAAATGTATTCAGTAACTTAATATTCTCATCGAGTCATGAGAGTCTGTGTATTTGTAGGTAATTCTTGAGATCTCATATTTGTATGTTATTAAAAGATATGGTAATGAAAGTTTAATCAGAATTAGACTTTTTATTTACCATTAGGTTCAGTGGCAATGGGTATATATGGTAGGGGTTTCTTATTACAATTTTTTCTTTGTTTTTAAAAACATCATGCAAGCCTTTTTTTTATCTTTACTGAGCTATGTTGCTAAATGGTTCATTTATCTGTATTATTTTTGATTTTCCGTGTCTTTATCACTTATCAAGTATTTGTAAATAAGCCTGATAAATTGTTTCCTATAAATGGTTTGTACTAGTCCATTTGTGTTAAATCAGAATTGAAAATTAAACATATATGTATGTACATATGGCATCATCAGCTTATTTAGAACTGATGGCCTTATCTTACAATCTTTTTGTTTTACCCCAAATCAAGCTGTTGGATTTGAAAACTAAGAGGAGCACTTTTGTAGAATAGCAGCTTTCCTTTTCCTCTTCCTTGATTGTATGGTGGTGACCTATTTTTACAAATGATATGTAATGTTAATTAGTAAAATCAGTGTCAAGTAATAACATGCTTCTACATGTCTTTCTTGTGACTTTTTAGAGAGCAGGCATTTAAGCCTGGTATTTATGATGCATTAAGTGGTGAACAGTGACTGACAGTATTGTGGTGCTTGCTCTACATGTTTTATTTTTTTTTATTGAAGATTTTTAATAAGTATTTCCAGAGGTAAAACTAGCTTCTTATTCCTAATTTTATTCCCAGGGGAAAATAGGGAGGAATAATTTCCTTGAGTCTATTCCCAAATTAATTTCTTTTTTTTTCCCTTGGGAACTTTGGTGTTTTACACTTTAAGGCCTCTTGGTGCAATTTAGAAAGTTTCGCTTCTCTTCCCTTAGCTGCATTCAAAATTAATTTCTAAACCCTCAGGAAAAGTGCAAAGAATTGAAACCCTCAATATGGCAGCACATTTGGCTGTAATATATATTAGGGTATAACCAAATCAAGTATTCCTGGTGGTCTTTGTGCACTTTAGTTTCTGTTAAAATGAGACTTAAAGAATGAGGAGGTCTACTTATTAACACACAGAGCAAGACTATTTGCTTTATTCCGTTCGTTTTCTCACTATTTTACCTTTGCAAATACCTTTCTGTGCAGATCACTACTTCATAGTTGCCAAATGTTAAACTATTTGACTTCTGAAATTTGTTTTATCAGCAAAGCTAAGTACTTTGTTCTGTTTCTGATTAACTTCAGCAAATGTATATAATGTCATGATTGGATAGTATTTGACAGACTTATGTATACAATGTTTCATAAGCATTTTTAATAAGATTTGTATTTTTAAATTTAGTATATAATAAAAATGTGTTTCCATGTCATTTATAGTGTCTTGAATTACTTGTTCATATGTTTTTATGATTTTAGTTCTGGGAGGAGTTGATTGTTTAGTTTGTTTGGGGGGGTCATATCTGGCCATACTCAGCGGTTCCTCCTGGCTGTGCACTCAGGAATTGTGCCCATTGGCGCTGAGATGATCATACAGAATGCCAGAGATTGAACTCAGGTCGGTCTCATGCAAGGCAAGAACCCTAGCCACTGTACTATCCCTCCGCCTCCAGTTTTTAATCTTCCTTCCTTCCTTCCTTCCTTCCTTCCTTCCTTCCTTCCTTCCTTCCTTCCTTCCTTCCTTCCTTCCTTCCTTCCTTCCTTTCCTTCCTTCCTCCCTCCCTCCCTCCCTCCCTCCCTCCCTCCCTCCCTCCTCCCTCCCCTCCCTCCCTCCCTCCCTCCCTCCTCCCTCCCTCCCTCCCTCCCTCCCTCCCTCCCTCCCTCCCTCCCTCCCTCCCTCCCTCCTTCCTTCCTTCCCGGGTTGGCCAAGTTCAAGGCAAATGCCCTTCCCACTGTGCTGTCCCTCCGGCCCCATGATTTATAACCTTTACACTTTCAAAACGATTTATAATCTTAACACTTTTTGTGTTAATAGATAACAGGGTGTTGGACTGTTGAACGCCTTTGCTTTCCTGAACCATAATATAACAAACAGATTTGGATATTTAAGACAGCTAATTTACGCTTATTTAG
This sequence comes from Cryptotis parvus, assembly GCA_021461705.1. NCBI lineage: Eukaryota > Metazoa > Chordata > Mammalia > Eulipotyphla > Soricidae > Cryptotis > Cryptotis parvus. The sequence goes on from JAJIBD010014201.1 coordinate 17,458, forward strand.
ATATATGCTAATCTATAATACTTTCTGTTTATTTTTGGGGACCACACCGGTGGTGCTCAGGGGCAACTCCCCTGTTTATTGCTGGTTTATTGCTATTCTGCAGTCTAGCAATGCTTGTGGGAACCCTGCAGTTCTGCTGATCAGACCTGGGATTATTGCATGGAAAACATATATCAGCTTGTTATCTTTCTAGCTCCAAATATGTTTTTTTTGGGTCACACCCAGCAATGCTCAGGGGTTTCTCCTGGCTCTGCACTCAGGAATTACTCCTGGCAGTGCTTGGGGGCCATATGGGATGCCGGGATTGAACCCAGGCTGGCACGGGCCGGCCGCATGCAAGGCAAGCGCCCTACCCGCTGGGCTATCGCTCTGGCCCCTCTAGCTCCAAATATGTTATACTTCATTCATTTTCCTTTTTTTCACATCTTTCTTTATTCATCTCTTTTTGGCAATGCTCATGGGTTACTCCTGGCTCTGCACACAGGAATTATTCTTGGTGGTGTTTGGGGGACCATATGGGACCCTAGTCAGCTGCGTGCACAGAAAATGCCATACCTACTGTACTGTCACTCTGGTCCCCAATATGCTATTCTTTAATAGAATTGTGCTATAAATGATATTCTGCATAGAGAGTCTGTATTTTATTTTCATGGTGCCTCATGCTTAGAAGGCATGTGCTCTACCATGAAGCATATTCCAGTCCCTAACATTTTAATTTTAAAAATAGCTTAGTACATTTACTTTAGATATTTTAATGTTTACATCACATGAAACTATCCCAAAATATTAATAGTGATTCAGGTAACCGTGTGCTTGATATGACTATTAAATATTTGTTTTTGGCACTTAATTTATCATTAGAGTTTTGGCTAAAAGGGAATGTGATGTTGCTGTTATATTTATGATCAATCTCTAAGCATCAATTCGTGGCCTTTTTCCTGTAACAACTCCCAGGATTTTAACCCTTCCTCTTCCTGTTAACCTCCCATTAAAAAAAGAATCTGTTTATCACTAATAGTTGTTAAAAACTAATGACATTCTTTCTGCCGACTTTCTCGTTGCTCATGGAGGTTAATGAGGCATGGAGTACTCTTCATTATAATCTTCCTTGTGTGAAGGTTGTTCTGGTACATAGGTTATTACTTAGAACTCGACACCACTGAGAGAAGAATGAACATCTCATTATTATTTGGAAGAACAAAGATGTTGGTTATTGAACCTTTTAAAAATATTTTGCAGACCTTGCAGTGCTCAAGGGGCAAAGCTTTACAGTGCTCGGGGACTATGTAGTGCTCTGGATGGAACCCTCCAGGCATAGTTCCATCCAGAGAATGGATGGAACTACAACCATTTGAACTATCTAGCCAAAATTTGCTTTTGGACCAAATAATTCCAGTACACTAAAACTTAGGTAAAATTAATACAAGAAACAAATCGAATATAGGAGATATATATGAATATGCACATTAGGATTTGTGAACTCCCTTGCCCTATTAGTTGCTAAAGATAAGGAAAAATCAAATGTTTCAAAGAACATTAAAGCTCAGAATGGGATTAGAGAAATCACATGTTCTGTCTAGAGCCTCCTCCAATAACTGAGTCTTCTAAACTGCAATGGCTAAGGCAAAGACTCAATTACCATTAATTATATGGAAAACAACTCCAGCATTTTCAGACATCGGAAGAATCTACCAAATCATGCCAAGTAACATGGAAGTAAAAATGAGGCTAGCATGGAAAAACAGGTGTGCTAGGATGAACCCACACCCCATATAAAGCAGGGAAGGGGGGTCGGTGGTATCACACTTCGTGGAGTATGTGCTGCTTCTCTGCCACAAAACCACAAACGGGTCCTGGATTTTTGGGGATGCCACCGGTGTCCCGGACAGTGTCAGGACAGAAGTTCTCTTCTACCTCCGAGGACGCCGGGGAACGGATGAAAACTCACGAGTCGGTGCAGTTCCAAAAAGGCTTTTAATAGTACAAAAGTTCTTCCACAGCACTCCAATATAATGAATGAACTCTAGCTCTGGTCCGAACTTAGACCATATAAAAGAGCCTGAATCTCCCACCAAAGAGAGAGAGGATCTCACCCGAGAGGAGTACTACCCAAAAGAAGGAGCAAAAGGCCAAAAGCCAAGGAGCCAAAAGCCGAGGAGCCAAAAGCAAAAAGCAAAAGCAAAGGGGCCTCAAGTCAGTCCCCTTATAAACACCAAAGTAATCCAACCAGGAGGGTCATGTCAACAAAGAACTCAAAACAGAGTGTAGAAGGGTGGTGCCACACCCTATTGCAGGTATAAACAAAGATTACCAAGGACTAATCCCGAGATTACTGGTGCCCGCTCTAGCAAATAGATGATCAACGGGAAGATCGTGATCGTGATCGAATCCCGAGATTATCTCTTATGTAAAACACTGGAGAGAGAGGGGGCTGATATAAAGTATCACTGTCTTCCCGTTCATCATCGATTTGCTCGAGCGGGCACCAGTAACATATGACCTGTCTCATGCAAGTAGAGCCCAAGGGTACCTGCTTGCTCCAGGAACATAAAGAGCCTCAAACCGTTCCATCAGGTCATGGGAATGAGGTATATAATTGTTACTGGTATCTGGCATATCAAATACGACACGGGTAGCTTGCCAGGCTCTGCCGTGCAGGTAGCATACTCTTGTAGTCATCTCAAAATCCAGCATTTATTGATGAACCGCGTGGCTGCAAGCGGCTGGGCAAACCGGGCTGTGATAGGTTGGTCTGCTGGGTGGAGTTCGACTAGGGGAAATCCGGATGTGGAAAATGGAGGCCCTTATGGAGTGGGGGTTGTCTGGCTTGTGAGGCTCTGCTGGGGTGGCGGGCCAGGGCTAGAACCTGCCATCCCTCCCGGGCGCCTCATGAGCGGCTGAGCACAGGGAGAGCCAGTAGCAGCTCTGCCCCATGTCTGTGAGTCTCTCGATATACCTTCTTATTTATTATCTGCATCAGGGTGATTCTGAGTATCTTGTTCTCCTGAAAGGGTCGCACTCGCCTGCTTGAGAGCAAACTAGTATGATCCTTCCTATAGCCTTCCTATAGTCTCAACGTAACCAGGGTGGTAGTCCCTGGTAAATTCTAACTGTCCCACGCTGGGTGCAGTGGGTATAAAAGAGGAGCTGTGCCCAATCTAGAAAACATAGAAGTCTTAGTAGATGTCTAAGTCAGAAGTTATTCAATCAAGGTGACTTCTGTAACTGCCACACCCTCTAGCAGTGTTTACATAGAAGAGAGGTCTCATTAGAATGAACCTTGGCTTAAATAGATTAAGCTGTGAGTGGGCAAAACACCAAAGCTCGGAGATTAGCTAAATCTGTAGTCCAACAACATGCTGGTTTTTATTGGTTTTTTGGTTTTTTTTTTTTGCTTTTTTGGATCACACCTGGCAATGCTCAGGGGTTACTCCTAGCTCTATACTCAGGAATTACTCCTGGCGGTGCTCAGGGGACTATATGGGATGCCGGGGGATCCAACCCGGTCGGCCGCCTGCAAGGCAAACGCCTACCTGCTGGACTATCCCTCTGGTCCCCCTTGATGCTGGTTTTGCTTTATAACCTTGAGGGGTTCGGAATCATACCCAGTGTTTTACTCTTTATCACCGAATTACTGGCCCACACCCAGTTCAGAGGCTACTCCAGGCTCTGTAATCAGGGCTTGCTCCTGAGAGTCCTTGAGGTCGTTGTGAAGTCTTCTGTAAGAGTCCAGCTGCTGCGAGGGGACTTCAGGAACCAGGGAAAGGATACTGCGTGGCATTTCCAGATAACCAAAGGCCTTGCTTTAAAACGGTAGATCATGCCCGTATTGAGAATGTGGAGATTCTGAAAAAAATCTGGCAGTCAACAAGGACTAGAGTCAACTGTAAAGAAAGAGCTGTGAATTTCTGATTGTGCTAGCAAATACTGCATTTCTCAGGTGAAAGTTCAGGAGTGTTGCGATTTCCAGGGAAAACATATTTGTTGTTGAGCGATAAAGGTTAAGAAGCTCTCCAGGAAGTGTGGTGCTTGGTCAGATCGGATGGGATTCATTGCGCCAGTTTCTTCATTGGTTGCTGGCGCAAGAGTCCCGCCCTTTACTTCTCCGAAGGAACTCGTCCAGCACCCAGTGAAGAAACGCAAACTTGGCGGCCCAGTTCGGGGCGGACTTGCGTCTCTCTCTCAGCTTAAATCACCCCAGTATCTCAAAATATGACTGTTTTTGGAGATGGTGTCTTTAAGAAGACCTTTATTTAAAATGAAGCTAAACTGGGCCTTAATCCAGTATGACGTCCATATAAGATAAGGGAATTTGGACTCCAGATGTGTTTGCGCTCAGAAGCGTGAGTACACTCTGAGCAGATGGCTCCTTTCAAGCCAATGGGCCGGGGCGATAGTACGGGTGGGAGTACATGCACCTTGTACACGGCAGACCCCGGGTTCTAGCCTCCCATTTGTCACCCTGAGCACTGCCAGGAGTAATTCCTGAGCATTGCTGGGTGTGACCCCAAAAAAAAAATGAATAAAAAGAGGGGCCCCGGAAAAAACAAATCTGCTGTCACGGACCCTCGACTTTTCATCTCCCAGTAGGTTAAGAAAATGCGTTTTCTTTGTTGAAAGTCCCTCAGCTGTGGCAGCCCTGGGTTCCAAAGCCCCAGTGTGACAGCTCTGGGGAGGTAGACTGTTCAGCTCACAGCAGATTGAAGCCACGGCCTCGTGCTGGTATAAGAACTACATTTGGAAGTAGAACCGAGGAGAGTGCTCTTAAGTCAACTAGTTGGCACATGCTTTCCTTTTTAGGGACATCTATGTGGAAGCAAAACTAATGAAAGATTTCTTTGGGTGAAACTTTTTAGGGACTGCCCAGGCCCCGGGTGAATTACCCTTCTCTGGTACTGCCTTACTAGAATTTGACTTGTGACTTTGTTTTTATATTTGTGTTTTGCCTACCGCAATGCTGTCTGTTAGCCCGACAGCCTCTAAGTTCTTTGTGTTATGTGCTTGGTCACTCTGTCCAGTTTATTAGATCACTAATGCTGCCCCAGACTCATGGGCAGCCAGTGAAAAATAACGTTTAGAATTTGAGTGTGTGCCATATGCCAGGAAGTGTATTTAACGCCTGAGTGGAGAGTCATGATTTTTCATGCTTAAAAAATGAACATGTATAAGAAATTTTACAACTTTGTTTTTTTCCAATTTATCTCGTATTAGGAATTTCTGGCCTTGGATGTTTTCTTTTTGTTGTTATTGGGAATACACAAAGGATGGCTCAGTAGCTTCACTTAGTTCAGCTTGAGAGTCGCTCCTGGGAGACCTTGGGGTACCACAGGTAGAACCTGGCCTCAAGGATGCACAGCGTGTTTTGCTTAGCCCGTGAAGCTATCGCTCTGGCTCCATGGATGTTTTTCTTAAGATTTGAAAGATCTGGGTACCATCCCTGGTCCCTGGGCTCTTCCAAGAGTGATCCCTGAGCTCGGTGCCAGGAGTAAGCCCTAAGCACTGCCAGATGTGGCCACAAAACCAAATTAAAGAAATTAAAGTTTTAAGGCAAAATATAGCGTCAGAACTTTTTGTTTTGAATGTTGGGGGCGGGGGAGGAGGAGTGGATTGCCTCCAATTGCTTATCTTTCTGGGAAAACAGTGTATTATATGCATCTTTGTATTTATCTCTATCATCACTAGACAACAGATTCCTAAAATGTTTTTGCTCTTCAATAATTGAAGCTAATGTATTCTATTTCAAAGACTTTTTTCTTTCTTTTTTTTGGGTCACACCCGGCAATGCTCAGGGGTTATTCCTGGCTCTGCACTCAGGAATTACTCCTGGCAGTACTCAGGGACCATATGGGATGCCGGGATCGAACCCAGGCGGTACAGGCCGGCCGTGTGCAAGGCAAACGCCATACCCGCTGGGCTATCGCCCGGCCCCTATTTCAAAGACTTTTATTTTTAATAAAGAAGGTCAAGGGGAGAACAATATGTGCTAGGTTTTTTTTTTAATTTTTTGTTAGATTTTTTTGTGGGGGCCTCACCTGGTGGTGTAAGGGCTTACTCTTGTTAAGTAAGTGCTTGGGGTGCTGGGGTGTAGACCCAGGTCAGCTGTAGGCAAAGCAAGCTTGTTATATCTGCTGTACTATCTATCTCTTTGGCCCCTGACCTAACATTCTTTAAAGTTTAGTTTTTCTTTCATTTTCCATCTTCCTGTATTGAAATAGAGGTTTGGGGTCAGGGACTTTGCCAGGACGCATTCTTAGAAGGCCATAATTCTGCCACAGAGTTGCATTCAGTCACTGCTAGTAAAAGATTAAGTTTGTGGTGGCATGAAAACCAGATCTTTTCTCCTATTTTTAGTGAAGCAAGATAGTTTTTATGGAATGAAACTTGCTTAGAAAGATGTGAGGAGAGAAGATGTAGCTATTAAAGATAGATCGTGGACTTTTCCAGGATGGAAAAAGCAAACACAGATACATGGAGGCAAGCGAGATATGGGTTTCAAGAGAAATTTTGAGCTTAAAGAGCAAGTCACAAATGAGACCTTTAAACAGAAACCACGAGATGCCCACTATTGCAGGGATGTGAAATAAATACATTTGTTAATTAGTGAAAGAATTAGAAATTACTTGGCAGACAATAAAGTGATTTTTTCCCCCTTGTTCAAAAAAATTTTTTTTTGTTGTTTTGGGGACATACCCTGCAGTGCTCAGGGCTTACTCTTGGCTCTATGCTCAGGGATCGTTCCTGGTGGGGTTCCAGGGAACACTATGGTGTGCCAGGGTTCAAACCGGGGTCAGCCACGTGTGAGAGCAAATACACTGCCCACTGTATATACTAAATGCCCTATCGCCCAGAATATATTAAAATATATAAATAAGCTCCTGACTATACCAAACATATTAAACATACTAAAACTTTATACAAGTGGGTTGGAGTGATAGTACAGCTGATAGGGTGCTTGCCCTGCAGCTGATCTGGGTTCAAATCTTGGCATCTCATTTTGGCCCCTAGGCCCTGCCAGTAGTAAGTCCTGAGCATTGCCATGTATGGTGCCTTTAACCCATTTTTTAGTACATTTAGTATATTTCACTATAGTACTTATGTTTAGCTGTGGCAGTGCCTGGCAAGCTACCTGTGGTGTCTTCGATATGCCAAAAACAGTAACAATAATGGACCTCATTCACAACAAATTGAGACGTTACTGGTGCCTGCTCGAGCAAATCGATGAACAATGGGAAGACAAGTGATACAAGTGATACAAGGCCTTGTTCAAATTATTGACTATGGCAGTATTTGACTTAAAGTTTATACTCCAGTATCCTAACTTATATTTTAATCAGTGTATTGATAATGTACACATACTATCAGTGTTTACTACATATGGACCAATTCACATACAAGGTCTGAGTCCTTCCTCTTATATCTAGAGCAATGCTGGAGGTGGCTTAAGCTTTTCAGAGAATGGGAAACCCAGGGGTGTGTCCACTTAAGACCTTTCTCCTCCTTTAGATCTTTCCTCTCCTTCCTCTTGAGGTGGAGCTCAAGGCCATTCTCAGTGCTGGTCCAGTTCAAGCCCTCTCTGGACCAGGCTGCCAAAACTGGCAGGAGAACCAAGAAGAAGCTGTTCCTGCCCTGGCCACTACCCTCAGGAGGCCACCTGCTGTTAGTTCTGTTTCTTTAGAATTGCTCTTTTCCTATGTCAGTTTGAGCTTTTATTTTCTTTCTGTCTGTCTGTCTGTCTGTCTGTCTGTCTATCTATCTATCTATCTATCATCTATCTATCTATCTATCTATCTATCTATCTATCTATCTATCTATCTATCTATCTATCTATCTATCTATCTATCTATCTATCTATCTATCTATCTATCTATCTATCTATCTATCTATCTATCTATCTATCTATCTATCATCTATTTATTTGCTTTTTGGGTCACAACCGGCAATGCTCAGGGGTTTCTCCTGGCACTCAGGAATTACTCCTGGCAGTGCTCGGGGACCATATGGGATGCCGGGGATTGACCGGGCCAGCATGGGCTGACCGCGTGCAAGGCAAACGCCCTACCCGCTGGGATACCAACGTTTTGAGCTTTTAAAAAATATTCTTCTAAGCCTCTATATCCTACATAGATTGCTTTTCTGCCAGGTAAATAGAATAAGGTATAGTAGGATCATTTTTGTTTTGTTCTTAGTTTTGGGGGTCACACCTGGCTGTGCTCAGGTGTCACTCCTGGTGTATAGGAGACTATATGCAGTGCCAAGGATCCCCTAGTGTCTGTTGTATGCAAGGCAAATTAATCCGTGTACTGTCTATCCCCAGAATTCGTCTGTGTGTTTTTTCAGATTTTCCTTAGGCTGCACAGTAGGACCTTATCCAAGGTGCTTTAGAAATTTTTGTTCATTGTATTGATTGGTGCCTTCCACTAATGTCCTGACAACTCCAAATCTAAATATTTACTTTTTTTTCTTTTTTAGTTTATTTATTTATTTATTTATTTATTTATTTTTTTTAAATTTTTTTTCCCCAAAATTTTATTACACCATTTTAGACGTACAATTGAAAGATGCTCATGTAGAGTTTTGGTTCTACAGTGTTCCAACACCCATCCCTCCACCCAAACCCATCTCCCATCACCAATGTCCCCACCTCCCCCCCCCTCCCACACCTCAACTACTTGGCGGGTTCTGTATGTCATTTCTCTCCCCTTTATCTCTCCCTCCCGCCAAACTTTCCTGCACATCGTGGAATGCAGTGCATTAAAGGACATTACTGTTTCCACTATTTTTTTTTTTTTTTGCTTTTTGGGTCACACCCGCGATGCTCAGGGGTTACTCCTGGCTCTGCACTCAGGAATTACTCCTGGCGGTGCTCGGGGGACCATATGGGATGCCGGGGATCGAACCCAGGCCGGCACAGGCCGGCCGCAAGGCAAACGCCCTACCCGCTGGGCTATCGCTCCGCCCCTGTTTCCACTATTTTAATGGACCGCGCGGCTGCCGACCTGGGCTCAAACTGGTTTTGCTCTGTTAATCTAGTCATGAGACAGTTTCCCAGCGTCCGGACAGTGAAGGTGGCGGCTAGTGTGGTGGGCGAGTCCCATCCGGCTGCTTCCAGGACCCCCAGAGGTGATGGGCCCACTCCCAAAACCCATCTGCCCTCCCGGGGGCCCCATAGTCAGCTGGGCCCGGGGCGAGCTGAGTTCCAGCTTCCCCAGCCGCTTGTGAGGCTCTTCATGCTATGGCTGGTGGCCCCAGGGCAGCTCCTGGGTGGGGCCACCAGGCTTGACAAAATGGAGGGGGAATGGCCACCCTGACTCCATCTGACGAATTCCCAGTGATTCCCGCTTCTGGGAGCCGCCTACCTGGGCTCAACCTGGTTTTACTCTGTTAATATGGTCGTGAGGAAGTTTCCCAGCGTCTGGACAGCGAAGGTGGTGACTAGTGTGGTGGGCGAGTCCCATCCGGCTGCTTCTGGGACCCCCAAAGGTGATGGGCCCACTCCCAAAACCCATCTGCCCTCCCGGAGGCCCTATAGTCAGCTGGGCCCAGGGCCAGCCGAGTTCCAGCTTCCCCAGCCGCTTGTGAGGCCCCCAAATCTAAATATTTACTTTTATCCCAGTTACATATTTCAGACTGCTTGCTGGGCATTTCCATTTGCTCTTCAGACTTTTTGAAGTCAGCATATACAAAAATCCAGCTGTTCCCTTCTCATCCTTCTTCCAGCCCAACATATGTCCCCATCCTGGAACCCTGCCATCATCCACCCACTTTTATCTACTGGAGACCTTGAAAAGGCTGAGGCAGGTGGTTAAACTCAGGGATTTTGGAACAAGACCATCCGGATGTGAACTATACCCATGATAAACTATCTGACATTGGGCAATTTCTTAACATTTGTGGTTCAGTGTCTCATCTGAAACTAGAGGGGGTTGTGGGAATGTCTTAATATCATGAGTTAGCATAAAACCTTTGACATGTTAAATCCTTTGTAAGGAATATATGTATATATTATGCCTTATTCATTTTAATTATTAAACCCTATAGATTTTAATGGGAATGAGGTCTATAATTATTACTGGTTTTTGGCATATCAAATATGACACAGGGAGCTTGCCAGGCGGATACTCTTGTAGTAGCCTCTCATTTCATGCATTTATTGATGAACCGTGTGGCAGTGCAAGACGGGGGAAAGATCAACTTTTCTTCTGGGTGGAGCTCTGATGAGCTGTGGAGTCCAGATGTTAAAAAAATGGCAGCCCTCCTGATGTAGGAGTTCCTCTGGCTTCTTGCAAGGCTCTGCTGCAGTGGTAGTAGTAGTAGTAGTAGTAGTAGTAGTAGTAGTAGTAGTAGTAGTAGTAGTAGTAATAGTAGTATTAGTATTAGTAGTAGTATTCTAAATGTTTGGAACTTGATCATTTAAGTGCTGCCTATGTAGAAGAAAAACTTAACGAATGATTTGAGGCTTTTCATGTTCCTGGAGCGAGCAGATGCCCTTGGGCTACACTAGCATGTGACAGGACGAATGGAGATGTTATTGGTGCCTGCTAGAGCAAATCGATGAACAACGGGCAGACAAGTGATACAAGCGAAATGATAGATTTTAATACTGAACATTTCCTGAAATCATCTTCCCTTCTCTTACACATTGTGGCTTGCCCTACTAACATTTGGGGATTATCATGTAAATCTCTTTGTGTACTTTCATTTCCGACCTGGGCGGTTCACCCCCCTTAGGCAACCTGGGGTCCTCCGCCCCGGAGGGTCACCAATGATGCCGAACTTAGGCGGACACCCGATCGGCATAGCGCACTACAGCCCAGAACTCCTGACTCAAGCGATCCTCCGGCCCAGCCTCCCGAGTAGCTGGGACTACAGGGCCGCGCCACCACGCCGCTCTTTTGTGTACTTTCAATGCTCAGTTCTAGTGTGGCATTACTATTTCCCACATTTAGTAGAACACTGGTATATATTTATATCCTACTAATAAGTGCAGTCATTCTATATCTGTCCTTTTCCTTCTGACTAATTTCACTCAGCATGATAACATCATGAACACTAGGACTTTATATCCTGATAATTAAAAATGTATAATAAATTCTTTAAATTTCACCACATATTGAAAGAATAGCAAATAAGGACATTGGGGAGTAGCAAATGTTCCTGTGAGAAAGAGAAAATCTCTGATAAGACATATTACTCGCAAGGTCTCGGTGTTCTATCAGCAACTTCATATGAGATCAGCAGCAAACATGGTCTTCTGTGACCAGAATAAATGAGACCCTTTTCCTTGTAAACAAGACCCCTCTTCTTCATAATCCTGTTTTACCAAGAGCGTGGTCAGTATAAAACCACAAAAATACTTCCCTTCCCCTATCCTGCCTAATATAATGACTATTGGTCCTTTCTTGTCCTGTCCTTTCCTTTCCTTTCCTTTCCTTTTCATTATGCTTTTTGTGACCTCATCCAGTGATGTTCAGGAATTACTCCTGGCTCTGTGCTTGAGATTACTCTTGGTGAGGTTTAAGGTACATAGCTGTTTCCAGGGATTGAACTTGGATTGGTTGTTTGCATAGCAAGGGCCTTACCCACTGGACTATCTCTTTGACCTCTTTTTCCTCAATAATAACTTTGGAAGCTGTTATCTCCTAACTTGTTATCTTGCATAAACCACCTATCCTTTGTACTTTTTTTTTCTTTTGAGTCACACCTGGCAATGCTCAGGGTTATTCACGGCTCTGCACTCAGGAATTATTCCTGGCAGTGCTCAGGGGACCACATAGGATGTCAGGGTTCAAACTCAGGTCGGCCGCATGCAAGGCAAATGCCTTTCCTGCTGTGCTATCTCTCTGACTCTGAGCTTCTATAAAATATTATAGTGTTTTATATATATTAAATATATTGATATATAATGCATATTATATATTAATATATTATACTAATAATATACATAAAATATTATAGAGCCTGGCAAGCTACCCATGTTATATTTGATATGCCAAATACCAGTAACAATTATATACCTCATTCCCATGACTTGATGGAATGGTTTGAGGCTCTTTATGTTCCTAGACTGAGCAGATGGACTTGGGCTACACTAGCATGTGACAGGACTTATGGAGATGTTCCTGGTGCCCACTCAAGCAAATTGATGATCAACGGGAAGACAAGTGATACAAGTGATCATTCCTCCTGCCATAGAAATAAGATGTATTAGCATAGAACACAAGATAGCTCCTCTTTCTACTCAGGCCCGTTTTTTCACATTATCCTACCTAGAGCAAAGCTTTACTTCCTTGACTATAATTGAAAATCTAGTATCTCAAATCCTAGAAGTGCTGCATTCTGACGACTCCTTTCTCAACTGCTCACAGCTCACCACATGTGTGCTCCCGTTCCTGCAGTGAGTGGGTAGCTCAACTCACTTGCAGGTGGTTCCTGGTAGTTCATGGAGACACTGAGCTGCAGAATATTTAAAGTGATTTTTTGGAAGAGTTTTTCGTTTACTGAAGTTTTTAATTTACTGCAGTTTTCTGGGTGTTCCCATGACACACTGCAATTAAGATGACTATAAAACAGACTGAAGAAGACAATTTTCATTCGCATGTTGTAAAGGGCAAGAAATGGTAAAAGATGAATGGTGAAAGATGTTCATACTGAAATGCCAGACTGCGTTTTGCTTTCCAAACCAGAAATTAATGTTAGTATTCCTACTATGTTAAACAGAACTCTGGAAATGTAAGAGCTGCAGCATTAGTGCATTTTTATTACCTGAAGGTGGCAGTAAATTCCTACAAGACATAACAGATTCATTTAGAATTGGTATTTTTTTTTCTCATCATTCAAAATCCTTTAGTGAGATTGCAGTTTCCTTTAATTCAATTTCATCCTAATTAAGGATATTTAAGCAGAAGATAAAACATTAAATAAGAATTATGTTAGTCTATATTGACTGGAAAATGTTCACCTTTCGATTTAAAGAATGTTGCCATTGATTATATGTTTGAGTTACATTGATTATATAATTATATATAAGTAAACAAAAGAAAACATTAAAGCTATTTTTTTTGGGAGTGTTTGGACCACATTCTGTGTACCTCAGTGACTGCTCCCGGCTTTGTGCTCAGGATTTACTTCTGGTGGTGCTTGTTGGACCATGTGGTACTAGGGAAAAAACGCAGGACAGACACACTGTGCCAAGGCTTACTCATCACATTGAACTTTCGACCTGAAACATTTTTTTTTCTCGCAGGAGTCACACCCAGTGATGCTCAGGGAATACTTTTTTTTTTTTAATTTTTAAAAAAAATTTCATTATACCACCATGAGACATACAATTACAAAGGTGTTCACAATTGGTTCTTGGTAATACAGTATTCCAGCACCCATCCCTCCACCAGTGCCCCATTTCTACCACCAATATACCCCCACCCCCTCCCACCCACCCCCAGGCTGCCTCAACAGCAGGTAGCCCTGTTTCCTCTCTTTCTCTCTCTCTCTCTCTCTCTCTGCATCTATCTGCTCAGGGAATGCTTCTGACTGTAGTCAGGGAACCATATGGTATACATGAGATAGAACCCAGGTTGATCATGTGCAAATGAAATGTTCTATATGCTGTAATAGTTCTCTGACCATAAGCATTACAACTTTTTACGGAGGGGGCCCACAATTGACAGTGCTAAGGGCTTACTCTGTGCACAGAGATTGCTCCTGAAGGTCTTAGAGGACAATATGGCATGCCAAGGACCTAATCTGGGTATGACATGTGCAAGGCAAGCATCTTACCTGCTTTATTTTTTTTAAGTTAACATTAACAATTTTATACAGAACTTTTTCATATGCCTTTTGGCCATTCGAATTTCTTCTTTGTGGAAGTTTCTGTTCATTTCTTATTTTTTTTTTATCTCTGCTGCATTACATTTTAGAGTCCTGGTGCATGGAAATAATTCATGATAACAAAAGCACTAGGTATATATATGTGTTGATGAAGCAAACACATGACAAGCATTAGGTATTATTTTAAATATTAACTAACTTTCCAGATTTTTAAACTGCATATTGTTCAGTATCAGTATCAATTCCAAGTATTGATAAATGTATATTGAAAAGGCGGTACTGTACCGCACACACCTTTTCTCATATATTCTATTTCAGCCTACACTACACCGTTCAGATTTCAGGGGAGGAGTCGAGTACCTAACTTGCACCCTGTCCGAGAGACGGGAACCAGTATGACTTTCAGGGTCTCTTTCTACCCTTTGTCATGGAGGAAAATGTTCTTTTCTTCTTTATTATATGATATATACATTCTCAACATCCAGACTCCATAGTTCCTCAGAGCTCCATCCAAGAGAAAACCTGGTCTTCCCCTTTAAGTTTCATCAGTAAATGCTCAAGATGAGAGCCTTCTACTGAGACTATACCACCTACACAGCAGAGCCTGGCAAGCTACTCGTGTTTTATTTACTTGTTATGCCAAAAACTAGTAACAATTACGGACCTCAGTTCCATGACCTGAAGAATGGTTTGGGGCTCTTCCTATCCCTGGAGCAAGCAGATGCCTTTGGGCCACACTTGCTTGTGACAGGATGTATGGAGATGTTACTAGTGCCCACTCGAGCAAATCGATGAACAATGGGAAGACAGTGATACAGTGATACAGTTGGTCACACCCGCAATGCTCAGGGATTTCTCCTGGCTCTGCACTCAGGAATTACTCCTGGTGGTGCTCGGGGGACCATATGGGATTCCGGGATCGAACCCGGGCCAGCATGGGCCGGCCCCATGCAAGACAAACGCCCTACCCGCTGGTCTATAGTCTCGGCCCCAATTTCTTATTTTTTAATGGGGTTTGTTTTTTTCTTATAGAGTTCTACCAGTGTCTTGTATATATTTGATATTAAGCCCTTACAGATTGGTATTGGGCAAATACTCCTCTGATAAGTGCTCCTCATTAATCATCAGGGAGATGCAAATCAAAACAACAATGAGATATCTTACACCACAGAGACTGGCACACATCCAAAAGAGCAAGAACAAGTGCTGGTGTGATGTGGGGAGAAAAGGGACTCTCATCCACTGTTGGTCGCAATGCCTACTGGTCCAACCCTTTTGTAAACAATATGGACATTCTTCAAAAACCTTGATATTGAGCTCCCATTTGACTCTCAGCAATACCACTTCTGGGAATATATCCTATAGACCCAAAAGCACACAGTAGAAACACCATCTATAAACACTTATATATAAACACTTATATAAACACAATCATCTATAAAACCATCTATAAACACCATATAGAAACACTTCTATATTCATTGCAGCACTATTCACAACAGCCAGAATCTGGAAACAACTTGAGTGCCCGAGAACAGAAGACTGGCTAAAGAAACTGTGGTACATCTACACAATGGAATACGCTGCCAGGAAAAATGAAGTCATGATATTTGCCTACAAATGGATGAATATGGATATCTTCATGCTGATATAAATTAGTCAGAAGGAAAAGACAGATATAGAATGACTGCATTCATTTGTGGGATATAAATATGTACCAGTGCTCTACTAATTGTTGGAAATGGTAATACCAAACTAGAACTGAGCATAGGTAAAGGAATATACATGATAACCCTTAAATGTATGTAGGACAAGCCTGCACATATAAAGGAGGGAGGGGGAGAGGGAGAGGGAGAGAGGGAGAGAGAGAGAGAGAGAGGAAAGAGAGAGTGAGAAGAAAAGGAAAGGAGAAGTGCCTGCTATAGAGGCAGACTGGGGGGAGGGGGAGGGAATTTGAAGACATTGGTGGTGGGAATGGGGCACTGGTGGAGGGACGGGTGCTGGACTAGAACATTGTACGACTGAAACCCAATCATGAATATCTTTCTAATTGTATATCTCATGGTGGTATAATAAAATAAAATTAAAAAAAAATAAAAAAGCAAACTTTTAAATTAGACCAAAGTGCTTTACAGGGATGTGCCAATGAATGGACAATTTTATATTTGATTATTATTATCAAATTAGATTATAATAAATTATTAGCCCGATTTAACATATTAGATTATTAATCAATTAGATTAATAACCTTATTGTAGTCTTTTGCCCAGAAGCTTCACTTCTCCTTTAACATTATCTCTTATAGTCAATAGACTCTCTTCACTGATTATAAGATTTGAGAGTTAGTTTGCTTCATAATTTCTTTTCTTAGGGATTAATATTGTCATTAATCCTTTGAATTATACCCAAAGTTATAGTGAATTTGTAATAACTTTAGTTTATAGGCAAAGATTATTGGAACTTAAAGTTTTGGGGGAACGCAGAATTTCTATAATTTTTTTTTTTTTTTGCTTTTTTGGGTCACACCCGGCAATGCTCAGGGATTACTCCTGGCTCTGCACTCAGGAATTACTCCTGGCTGTGCTCAGGGGACCATATGGGACGCCGGGATCGAACC